>OY735281.1:1238771-1362473 GCA_963457715.1 Argyresthia albistria
GCACCCAGAGAGGCTATTTTAATGCGGTTATCTGTAAACAGGGAGCACTTATCCAGTGGAGAGCGCATAGATACATTTTCCTTTGAAACACAACTCATCAATTTACGGGCGGCGGTGGAAGAGAGCTGTGATTGGTCAGCCGCTGCGAAACTATCTGGCGGCCCGTCATCGTACATAGGTTGCGTATGCGAACGTTTGTTGAATACAACAAACGTTTGCGAGCCGCATTCCCCTGCAGGCGCAGTCAATTGGATATATAGTCTCTGGATGTAAATTATTCTAGTGGCCTTCCCTGGGATAGAAAGAAGAAAGAAAGAAAGAAAGAAAGAAAGAAAGAAAGAAAGAAAGAAAGAAAGAAAGAAAGAAAGAAAGAAAGAAAGAAAGAAAGAAAGAAAGAAAGAAAGAAAGAAAGAAAGAAAGAAAGAAAGAAAGAAAGAAAGAAAGAAAGAAAGAAAGAAAGAAAAGAAAGAAAGAAAGAAAGAAAGAAAGAAAGAAAGAAAGAAAGAAAGAAAGAAAGAAAGAAAGAAAGAAAGAAAGAAAGAAAGAAAGAAAGAAAGAAAGAAAGAAAGAAAGAAAGAAAGAAAGAAAGAAAGAAAGAAGAAAGAAAGAAAGAAAGAAAGAAAGAAAGAAAGAAAGAAAGAAAGAAAGAAAGAAAGAAAGAAAGAAAGAAAGAAAGAAAGAAAGAAAGAAAGAAAGAAAGAAGAAAGAAAGAAAGAAAGAAAGAAAGAAAGAAAGAAAGAAAGAAAGAGAAGAAAGAAAGAAAGAAAGAAAGAAAGAAAGAAAGAAAGAAAGAAAGAAAGAAAGAAAGAAAGAAAGAAAGAAAGAAAGAAAGAAAGAAAGAAAGAAAGAAAGAAAGAAAGAAAGAAAGAAAGAAAGAAAGAAAGAAAGAAAGAAAGAAAGAAAGAAAGAAAGAAAGAAAGAAAGAAAGAAAGAAAGAAAGAAAGAAAGAAAGAAAGAAAGAAAGAAAGAAAGAAAGAAAGAAAGAAAGAAAGAAAGAAAGAAAGAAAGAAAGAAAGAAAGAAAGAAAGAAAGAAAGAAACGTTTATTACAAGGACAGATGGTATTTAAACTCATAATCCTCGAGATTATGGTCTCTTCCTTACCACTGCGGTAGTCAAGGTGTGAGTGCCTGACATTAGCCTCTTGTATACCCGGGTCCCAATCCTCTTAGTGAAAAACGTATCAAGGAAGCATTACAATTACTCTAAAGGTCGCAAAATGCCTTATTTGGTAGTCAGTCTCGAAACAAAATAAGCCTAATACGGCATTTTGAAGCCTTGAAAACAATCGATACGTTATCGTTATGTGTTTACCGTAACTAAATACGGTTCCTATAAGAAAAGTCTAGTAGACAGCTATCTATAGCTTTGACATGTTTTTGACAGACAGTTTGTCACCGATCTGTCAATCTTGACTTCAATAGCTTCAATATATCAATCGCCAATTTGAATAGCATTCCTTTTTGACAACTTCATTGTTACTACTCACTCACACCATTTTCAGCTGTATTGCATCGTGTTACAGTTTGTTTTCCTTTACAGGTCCCACTCCTGGTACTTTTCTTTTCGGGTGATTCCCAACTGACCAAATATTGTATTTTCACGTTAAAGAGCTGCTAATAAAACACCTAACGGGCTAGCCCCTTGTCTCGCAAAATGGTATTTAATGATTGACTAAAACCACAGGGTGCTCATCCCATACAAATTATTGTGCACTGACTTCCCTCTCTGTATCTGTTTTTTCCTGTCATGCCTAGGTTTGTTGGAAGAAATCTCTTTTTAGAGATAAGCTCGCCTTTGTACATACCTTTTTGTAAATTTTACGTGTTTTTTTATGTTTTGTGCATTAAAGTATAAATGAAATTAGAATTAGTAACCCTTCGTAAAAAAGAGATGGCGTGAGGAGTGTGTACTTTAAACACCATGGTTTCAGTTAATATATACTTCTAGGTGGCGCTAATCTTAGAATAAATCCCATATATCTTATCGTCATCTCGTGGTATTTGCAATTTTTCGATGGTGCTGCACCAAGCGATAATGGCCTCGAACTAAAGAAGCTTCCGTAGCATGTCAGTTTACGCCGGTGTCATATTTTGTTCTAGGTAGTCTTATAATTATTAGTATAATATTATAGTATCTGTGCTAAAACTGAGCATAATTGTCGCTCCGCCATCCCGTATATGAATAAACGTGACGCTCTATTGTAGTTGTTGTAACACATTCCATTTAACAAGATGTTACAGACCTCATAAAGATAAATAAAATAAAAACCGGACAAGTGCGAGACGGATTCACGCACGAAGGGTTCCGTACCATTATCTATAAAAAACAGCAAAAAAAATGTATGGGAGCCCCACCTAAATATTAATTTAATTGTAATTTATTTATTTATTTTTTAGGTAAATAATATACTCAATATATTGTGAACATTTTAAAAGCGTCTACCTGCTACCATTATCAATATCGAGCAAAAATGAGCAAAAAAATCACGTTTGTTGTATCGGAGCCCTCCTTAATATTAAATTTCTTTTGATTTTTAGTATTTGTTCTTATAGCGGCAACAGAAATACATCATCTGTGAATTTCAACTGTCTAGCTACCACGGTTCATGAGACACAGCCTGGTGACAGACAGACGGACGGACGGACGGACGGACAGCGAAGTCTCAGTAATAGGGTCCCGTTTGGCACCCTTCGGGTACGGAACCCTCAAAAGGCAAGGATTAGTTTAGACAGGGTGATTTGGGAATAATCTGCCTAATTGACTAACATGACAATCGTTTTGTGATGCTTCCAGTAGGCCAGTCAGTTGCGCATAGTAATTAGACTTTCCATTTAAGGGGAATACTGTTGGAGCACAGTGACACATAGAGTCACGGCTTTTCCCATACGAGGTGGCAGAGTCATAATATTGCCCAGTTTTAGCCAATACACCATTTGGCGACATAGAGGGCTAGCTCATCGCTGCATCTAGGACTGTGCTAATAGCAGAGTGACATATCACAGACGGTGGGGCCAATTCTCTAGGGCACACTCACTAAAATTACTTGACAATATTAGCTCCGACGCTCTTACGCGGTTGCCATAGATTCCATTTTCGAACTCACTTTTGAATTAGTTCATCAGTACATTAAAATAATTCAAAAGTGAGTTCGAAAATGGAATCTATGGCGACCGCATAAGAGCTGTCGGATTTAATATTGTCAAGTAATTTTAGTGAGTGTAACCTAGAGAATCGGCCACGGTGTCCTGTTGGTCAACCGCAAGAGTACCAGGAGATGGGCCTGCTTGCACGGGATCGGTGGCATGATTCTCGCGCCTTCGATATATGGATATCGAGACTTATATTGTCAGATTCCTATACAAAATCACTCGATATAGGTGTAGATATCGTATATCGAATGCGCGAGAATCATGCCACAGGTAAAACTAATAAAAATCCTCGATTCTGCTTCCCAATCCAGCTTCCGTCTAAACCAGTGGCATGATTCTCGCATAGTCTAATCAAAGTACTCTGTGATTCTCGCGCATTCGATTTACGATATCTACACCTATATCGAGTGATTTCGTTAGGGAATCCACCTGTCTCATCCCTATTTGGTTTGCTGGAAGAGATCTCTTATTAGAGATAAGCTCGCCTTTGTACACGTTTTCTATGTTTTTTACTGTCCTATGTAACTTTTTGTGTGCAATAAAGAAATTATGAAAATTATGAATCTGTCAATATAGGATTCGATATCCGTATATCGAAGGCGCGAGATACATGCCACTGTTTCTGCAGGAGCACGATTCTCGCGCATTCGATATTCGGATCTCTACAGTTATTTCAATTGTTTTGTATGGGAATTACTAGATATAGCTGTCGATATCCGTGTATCGATTGTGCGAGAACCGTACCCCAGTGGCATGATTCTCGCGCCTTCGATATACGGATATCGAGATCTATATTGACAGATTCCTATACAAAATCACTTGATATAAGTGTAGAATCTATCAATCACAGAGTACTTTGATTAGACTATGCGAGAATCATGCCACTGGTTTAGGCAGAAGCTGGATTGGGCAGAATCGAGGATTTTTATTAGTTTTACCAGTGGCATGATTCTCGCGCATTCGATATCTGATATCGTATATCGAATGCGCGAGAATCATGCCACTGAACGGAGATTCTGCCGAAACACGCGTAGGGCTTTTTACTTGTAGCGTGTTGATGTAATTTCTATGGATGTCTATCGCACAGACTAAGGTCAGTGCATTTTCTTTTAGATTTTAGGTCAGCCTTTAAATTAAAGCAGGCGTTTTGGCGTTACTCGTTACTCATCTGTCTGCATGCATTATGTCCACTAATTTTTAGAATAATAATAATAATAGCTTATTTTTAGTTTACTCTGCCGTAAATGTCTGGGGTACCTACAATTATGTTTATATACTTTACATACCTTCCACTCCGAACTGTAAACAGGTCAGAAGGGGATCCCACGACACAGGATTTTCCTAGTGTGGGAACCATGGAAACATCAAAATTAGAATTGTAACCCAGTACCTAATACCATTTGATGTACCTACCCCTTAGTGAAACGTTTTTTTAAATAAATAATTTCTATTTCTATTCTATTTTCTATTTCGTTTTTGAACTTTTCTTTTCTTAGCCTAAAAGATAAAGATTCTACAAAGAAAGCCTGTTGCAATTATTCGTAGGCATTACTCGAAAACTATTCTAAAGGTATAAAAGGAAACGCCGGGAGTCTGTCGCCAGGTAAAATAAATGACTTCGCCTTAACTATTCTAATTTATGACCGTCTTTAAAATGAGGCTCCTGTACCAAAGAGTTTGAATGACAAAGCAAATATAATTTTAAAAAGTTCTTTTATTTTATATTCATATTTACATTTTTACAACATTATTTACTCATTGTATTAGTTTAAAGCGTACATATTTTTGCAACAATACTAAGATTTTGATTTGACTAATTTTTACACAGTTTTTTGTCGATTACGAAACAATTGAAAAATTATAAGGTATTGGACTGTTATAGATACATAAAAGATACTTTTTAGGTTTTCTCAAAACAGTAATTTTGATCATAAATTCTATGAAATATAGCATTCCAACGATCATTTGACGCGCGGTGCCCCCTGGGGTATGAATCCCGCGCATTCGATATACGGATATCGAGACCTGTATCTAGTGATTCCCATACAAAATCACTCGATATAGTTGTAGATATCGTATAACAAATGCGCGAGAAACATACCTCATTAAACGTCACGTATCAGCCAAAAAGTCTTTGGAAGACTGAGGTCTTACTGTATCGTACAATTTGAGATGATAGTGGTACAAAAATACCGTAAACAGTACCTAGTAGTAGATTGAGTATCTCTAGGCATATCCAGCTAGGCTACCATGAGGCTACGCCACTCATCTCGCGTCGCGTTTAGATGTCAAATTTCGCGACATAATGACGTTTCTCCATACTTGCGAGCATTGATTTTGACATTAACCCCCTAAGTCGAGCCATTGTCATTCTCCAAAATTATAAAAAAAAATGATATTAAAATTAGTTTGACAGTGGGTACCAACGTCAAAAATTAGACATTCATAACATTGACGTCTTGGTACCCACTGTCAAAATAATTTTAATGTCATTTTTTTTAATAATTTTAATGTCAATATTGTTCCAAGGACTCTTTTGTCCTTACGCTACAGTGGGTGATTGTGATAAAATGCGCGACTGAGGTGAGTGGCGTGCCTCATGGTAGCCCCGCAGATAATTTAAAAATCAAATCCCCATCGTTATAAATGACAGATCGTGTGATCGTTGGTTGTTTTTAAGCGATTGGAACTTTGTGCTATCGAGATTGATTTTCTAGATACAAAATATAACTACTAGTTAAATATGGAATAGGGTGTGACCATCCTAGCTCGTCCAAGGTTGACAAAAGACCCAGATTTTTTGTTCTATTTTTCATAAGTTTTGAACATTGATGTTGGTAGGTTAAAAATTGCGGGCCGTGGACTTTAGACGTATGATTGTATACTTATGTATTTATGTATCAATTAGATATCACTCATCAGAGACTGGCACTTTAGAATTAATACTAAAATTATGTTTTTATACAATAAATAGTGTATTTGGTATCGAAAAATGCTTATACATATACAATATCACTTCAACGGTCATAAAACAATAAGTGAATGACAATTTGGATCTCACGGTCTTATGAAACCAAGACCATAAAATTCTATTTAGGACCGATCTTTCAATTCTCAGTCAGACAACATTTATCTGTCTGTTTATCTGAGGAATTTGACATTTCACAGGTAGTTCAAATGTCAAATAAAGTCATCTGACTGTTTAATTGGATGTTGAAAGATCGCCCCTTGGTGGTTCCAGTTCCCTTCGAACGGAGAATTTAATTAAACAGCCGTTAAAAAAGTAACAATCGATATCAACTTTTTGAAAAACTTATTTCACATTTTTCGACTTGGCTCAAAACTTTACCAATCCTTTCATGTAGTATTTTTGCGTTCTTTTCAGGTAATGGCGGCAATATATCTCTGATTACTGCATTATTTTTCTTATGAAACACCTCACTGAGTTTTGATCCTATTGCCTTCGATTTAAACATGCTTTTTAGGATGTCAATAGTACCTTTCCTGAACACACAAAGATTATCCAACATAAGACTGTGGTATACATTATACTTTTTTAGTAATCTATACCCGTGTAGTAATCCAGATTCATTGTCTAGGAACAAAAGTAGACCACTGTCTATTTTTCTAGCCAAATTATGTGCTGGTCCATCCATGATATTGATGTTCCATTGAAAGTTGAACAAATTATTGACAATACGATCTAGATTTGCTGTCAGGTAATCAAATACTATCAAATCCGACCATTGCGCTAATTCGATGAAATTGTCAATAGTTTTCTTACTCAAATTTAACTCTATATGGTCAAAATTGTCTACTTCTTTCTTTTCTACGCTCTTTCTAAAGTCTTTGACCTTAAGTCTGTCTAAAAGCACATTCGTTTTTGATACAGTGTCGTTTTCTTTCAAAGACATTTTCAAAACATCAAACTTGTTGAGGTGTCGACTGGTAGGTTTGAAAATTTCAGGAATATTTGCTGGTTCTAGACTAGGAATATACTGTGTCAGTACTACAGCCCTGTTAGTATTCCATTGGGCTGCAGCAATGTCATTTGCAACATTTTTCCACAGACCATCTTTGACATCAACTATTTTGATCACAGATGGGGCTAGATTTGTCAGGTTTAACAATTTCGCTACGTAAAAACTGAAGAGCTCTCCTTGTATTTGGTCAGTATTCTGGCGATACCTTACACACGCCTGCAATCCATCACTGAAAGTCACTAATCTATTCTGCATCCTACCACATCCCAGCTCCATTTTCACCACTTCAGCTTGGTCCATGTATTTCTCCCAGATGTCTGATGCTGAGGTGTCATAGCCAAGTGGTAGTGCCTTTTCGATTTCAGGGCCCCAGTAAATATTCTCATACACTACAGTCCTGTCATTTGGTTTAAAAGTATTATTTGTAAGCAATGGTAGTGTATGTCTGTGTTCCTTCTTATTATCTTTTAGTATATCTTTCATGACTTCAGTCATTCCTTTTGGGTAGACATCCTTCTTGAACTTATGATCTTCTTTCTTCCCAGTAAAAGACACACTAGAAAACCTATCGTCTTTTAAATGTTTTACTTTCTTCGGTTTTGTTTCTAAATTATTTCCATTGAATTCTACATCTTTATATGAGTTTAGTGTCCTTGTAAGTCCTTCTTTGACAGTCATATCAATATTTCTAGGAACATTTGGAATATGTGTGGTTTTTTGTGTAGATCCCATTAGGAATACTCCAATTGCTAGTCCAAAAATGAAACTTACGCAAATGCTAACAAAAAAGTAGTTGTAACAGCTATTATCTCTTCTATAATGTGGTTTTCTTCTTCCTTCGTCTTTGACTATTTGCTTAAGCATCGATAAGTGATTCATTTTGGTTATTTTGACTTCAAAATTTTTCTGTTTAGCATTTATAAGTCTGAATCCTTTATTGACTTCTTGGACTTTTAGGTCTTCGATGGTGGGGATTCTGCAGTTCGTTTCTGGTTCTCTGTAGAATGGTTTCTGGTCTTCCTCCTTCCGTGAGGATATGATGATGCTCTCCATCATTGCTGAGTGATGGTCTACGCCACCGTGGGTGTCACAGGAGGTTTGAAGTCATTCTGCGAACAAAGAAAAAAAATCTGTTAGAATACATTATAAGAAATTAGATTTATTTTATTAAACTGACTAAAGGATGGTGCAATTTTGCCAACACATGTTTTTGCTCTAGGTTTTAATTTCAACCAAAATGTTAGAGAGATTTAGGAGCTAGATATACCAACTAACTGAAAGATACATATTTATACCCCCAGTTTCTGAAATAGTGCTCAAATGTAACAGGCGATTAAGCAAATATTATATCCCAATAGCGCCAAGTGATTGGCTTCAATAAGTTTGAAAGAAAGAAGAAGAAAGAAGAAGTTTTTATTTGCCACATAAAATGAACATACCTAGCATGAAATCTAAACTTATTTTATTTATGGCAAAAAGGACTGGACTCAGCTGATGCTGAGTGATGTGACATCATCACAGCGCTGTTTTTCAGGGCAGACCTTTTTACTTAAACTTAAATAACTTAAAAAGAGAAGAAAAAAAAAACAATAAACATGTTTGACATGTGATTAACAATCTGTTACATTTCATCGCTCTTCCAGAATCCGTGCAATAGATTTAAAATATATTACATAACCAAACGTTACGCAAGCGCAATCAACAACATAAATATCTCTATCATCCACAAAAAACGGCGGTTGAACCAAAAGTGTTAAGTAAACACGAAAATTATATGGTGCGGTTAAATACACCCACTGATTATACGGTAAGTAACAATAATTCAATTAGTGCGTTGCGAGTTATATTGAGTGTGCTGTGTATAATCATTTAAGCCGTGTACGCCCAGGCGGCCGGTGGGAATTTATGGAGCGGTTAAGCCCACCCACTTGACTGATGTGTTTTTTTTTTTCATTTTCATTTAAATTTGGAAGTCACTGTTTGGTATTTGCTGTTCTTTACTACCTAAATTTGTCTTAGATCTTTTAATTTGTTGAGTAAATTATGGTTGAAAAATTGTCGAAGAGATTAGTTTTGACTCTAATACCCTACTTATGGGTCAAGAAATAAAAAAAAATAACAAACATTGCGTCGCCCCTTTTCCCATACAAGGTGGTGAACTTATGTAACACCAAAAAATCATATGCAAATAAACAAATCTGAATCTGAATATGGCAGAAGGACAAATGTAGAAAATTTTGAAACTAAAACTTAGGTGACAACATCAACCAAACTTTACAAAAAGTGTATAAATAGATTGCACTTTTGAACTCTACATCACTGTAAATTCTCTATATAAAGCTCTATATAAATCCTTCTAACTGGCCTAACCAGCCTTTTTGTGCTCATCCAGGCGGGTCACCTCTTTTTTTTAAACCTTTTTCTCTTTTTACCTCCTTTTGCTTGTAACCCGTGTTTTTTTATTCTCTTGTAAGAATTTGTACAACACATTTTTGTGTCATGCGTCGCTGCCTTTTTGGATCGCCTTGTATAATGAGGCCAGCTTGCGCTAACGAGTTAACTCGGGGGTAAATAGTTCGCTAACCGAGGATTTTCGAGACGCTGACAAACGTCCGTACTATCAAAGTTAAATGATTCATTAAGGATTAAGTAAAGGATTTTGTATGAAAATTCAAATTTGGAATGGGTTTAATCATTCATTAAATGACTCTGAGTACGGCAGTAAGTTATTAGTTATCGATGATTAGTTCATAAAAGTGATTGGCTGTAATTAGTGAATTGCTCTGTTAGCTAATCTTTGAACAGTGTCTCAGAAACCGGCCGTTACTTTGACATGCTGTCATACTACACATTTCAACATATAACAAATAGCGTCACGCCTTTTCCCATTTGAAATCGCAGTGGCACAGTTGTCACACTTTTAGCCAACTCTCCTATTTCTGGCTCGTGTTCAGATAAATGTTATTATTTTCTAGGGTTCCGTCCCCGAAGGGTGCCAAACGGGAACCTATTACTGAGACTTCGCTGTCCGTCCGTCCGTCTGTCTGTCTGTCTGTCTGTCTGTCACCACACCAGGCTGTATCTCATGAACCGTGGTAGCTAGACAGTTGAAATTTCACAGATGATGTATTTCTGTTGCCGCTATAACAACAAATACTAAAACACAAAAGAAATTTAATATTAAGGGAGGCTCCCATACCACTAACATGTTTTTTTTTTTGCGGTTTTTTGAAGTAAAACTTCTTGGGGCACGGGGGTAAAATTTATTTAACCTCTCAACTGTGGGTTATTCATATATTTGCTTTTCAATTACTACTAGCCGGGTGCTATCACGAGTGGCTAAGAAATGTAACGGAAATTGGAATCGGTGACGTCAGGGTCGGCTGAAGACTCTTAAAACCGCAACTATTTTCAATACGGTTTTTAACTAATCAGATAAGATAATAATACATTCGTACAATAAAGAATGTTAATTAGTGAGAGAAAAACCTGATGAAACGTTAACAAATAAAAATTATTTTAAGCATTCTTCCACGAGTTCTTGATTTCCGGTAAAGGCCAAAACCAGTGACGTGACCAAAAACTACTTCGTTCAACCTCTTTGTTGGAACCGGAACTTATGTTTGACAGTTGTGCGATGCGATCCATACAGTTTGTAAGAAAAGAGTTTCATCAATGTCACACGGGTCGATATGGATTTCTAAAATGATGAACGAATCGTTTTGTGGCCGGTAACTATGGAATAGGTACCTAAAACGCGCTGCGTAGTCGCGCAACAGGCAGCTAGTAATCGCATAAAGTCACTTAGAATCATCCAAATGTGATATTTAGTTTTCAAACAAATTCCGATGTGATGGATGGCTGCATTAAGACTTCTTGAAAACAATAAGTAGGTACCTACCTAGAACTGTTCTAAAGCCACTTTTTATTATATAGTGCAGTTCAAGTCACAAATTAGCAGTTTAGCTACTAAGTACGTGTTATACCTACCTATTTAATGTTTATCTGTAGTAAACGGCCAAAGCGAGGTCTACAGTTTACAGAGCCATAAGTTTAAAATGGCTTATTGTTTCGCTTATTTGTTTGTATGTAATTTTTGTAATACATATTTTAAAGTTGAATTGTTGTTATAACTGTTGAAATTATACGATTTTGATTTTAATAAGCTTTTGTAATTTTAAAGTTAATGCTTCATGCCAGTCAATAATGTTGAAGTAAAATATCAAAATCGAGGTATGTCGTATGGCGGACTAAGGAAATGTCAAGAATAAAATTAAATAAGAGTTACGTCATCGCTTCGCGATGAAGTAACCCTAAAAAATCCTAGCAAAGTAGGTATGTATAGGTTAGCGGGGGTAGCATAAGGCACGCCAGTCACCCCAGCCACGCATTTTGTCACAATTTAATGTCATATCATAATGAATGCGCGCTATTTTATGGAGAAACATCATTGAGACGCGAAAGGAGTTGGCAATTTGGCAAAATGACTGCCCCAGACATGTACAAAGACTTCTCAACAGCCAATTAATAGCATTTAAATATTCTCTCATAAATTACTGCGTCTTTAGTTAGTTTGTAGAACTTGAAGGAAATGATTAAATAATTAAGAGTTGTCACTTCATACTCTATGATTCCGCCATTGATTAGTGACTTTTGCCATCGTTAAAAATAACATGCAACATAATTGCCAACTAGCAAAACTGTTGAAAACAGGAGGTTTCCAGAGGAGTGGCTAGATGGCGTTATGTTGCATGTTATTGCAAAATGGTGCTTATTTCTAGCGACGGCAAAGGTCACGGAATCATATTGGAATCACGGAGTATTGAGTAACAACTCTTATTTACCTATATTTTTTTTTTTTCTTCAAGTTCTACAAACTAAATACAGACGCAGTAAATTAAATTTATGAATGAATATTTAAATGCTATTGGCTGTTGAGAAGTCTTTGTACATGTCTGGGGCAGTCGTCCATATATTGATTTAGCCATCTTCTTTGTCATTTATCTGCGCGACTGAGGTGAGTGGCAAGCCTTATGGTAGCCCCGCAGGTACACATTAACTTGGAATAGTTTAAAATACGTACTCGATCAATTAAATAAAGGGACTGGGCACAGAGACAAGCAAAGCAATGCATACATTTGAGCGAGACGGTTTTAAGACGTGACGTCGTCAGATGGTATATAATCTGAGCGAGATGCAAATAGTAGTGACACTATTGAATGAGTTAAGTATATCACCACGAGCGCGACAAATTGTAGATAAGGAATGGTGGGAAATAAATGACATGACGTATTAAAAGTAAGTACAAGTATAAAATAATTTCAAATAATCGGACGTCTGAAACATAAAAGTAACTTGAAGCAGAGATTGGATCTCAAAATTGGAAATTTAAATCTCTTTTAGTATAGGTAGGTATAGGTGTATAGTATAGGTACCACTTAATGATCTAGCTACAGAAGTTTTACTTCTAACACGTGTACGGTGCTACACGCGAATTTTTTTTTATACATAATAGTACGGAACCCTTCGTGCGCGAGTCCGACTCGCACTTGGCCGGTTATTAATAATTCCTGCTTCTAAGAACTCGTGCTACAAATCCTAACTGCTTTATTGCCGTAAAATAATATAATATTGAAGAGAAACAGAAACGATTGTAGACGTAACCAAACAATACTGATTTTACCGTTACAAAATATAGATGTACAGCGATGCTACGGCATTTCTGCCGGTTATGGGAGCTGACGAACTAAATAATAGATGTTTGAAGACCGGAATTTACTTACATTTCTTACCCCCTAATTAATAAAAAGTTTTACCCCGGTACTAAACTTCGGGAGTAACTACGGGACAGAGACAGACAGCTGTAAAAATGTACTTACTCTAATCAAATAAGCAATCATGACATTTTGCGACTTCTGGACAATAAGCGCTGCTTGCAAAAATACCGTATCCACAGTGTAGTTAGTATAGTATGCTTCCGCGATCGATCCATGGAGCCGAGATCACTGATCGAAAGCGGAGTATCGATCCAAGATCTATGCCTGTAATCGCTTAACCACTTAGGGTTGCCACCGCGTTGCGTCACATTAACATCCGGCTCGAAGGACCAAAATAATTTTCATGACTACACACTTCGTACAACATCACAGTTGGATAATAGTCGATATAATGTCAATATGAGATCGATGAAAGATATTTTATAACTACACATAGTAATTACTTTTTTTTTTGTTGATAGTTGATAACGTGTACTATTTAATAACTTTTGTCCTAAACGGAAGAAACTGATTCCCACAACACAGGGTATCCTAGTGTGGGGACC
Organism: Argyresthia albistria; assembly: GCA_963457715.1. Lineage (NCBI taxonomy): Eukaryota > Metazoa > Arthropoda > Insecta > Lepidoptera > Argyresthiidae > Argyresthia > Argyresthia albistria. The sequence continues at coordinate 1,252,228 of OY735281.1, forward strand.
AGGGTCAAACTACTGTTTATACTTTTTTTTGTTTTTTTTTTTTTTAAGTACGATATTATAGTCTCATAGTACACTAGATTCCAATTCCAATATTGAGCTGCACAATATTTTCCCCTGTCTTATCTGCCCACTGCGAATAATAAACCCTGAATTCGAATTTACAGACCTATCAAGTTATCTGTGAAATGTACGAGTTCAGAACTATAACCGCCATCTTTGAATATCCATCCTGCAGCCTACCATCGATTTTTTGGCATGTGAGTGATGTATTCAGGGGGGCGAAAGATCTACGCAACCTAATGCAATGAACCTGTCAAAAAACGTCAGTGAATTCCTAATGCTCGGACACCATCCAGATCCAGGTCCTCACGACACAGGTCTGACCTGGTGTGAGGGCCGCTGGTAATATAATTGTGTACATGATTCATGATTAGTAAGTAGGTATCAAATGTTTAATTTTATGTGAATCTGTAACCTTTTTGATAAATAAATTGAAATTGAAATTGAAAATTAAAACCATCCCTAAATATGGCAATACTAGGAAGCCACTAGCGACACCCGTCATTTCAGTTATGTTGGAAGGTCTGTAAATGTTGAAATATCTCTCTCGTTCTCTCTATCTCTCTGTCTCTCTCGTTAAAAGCGGTTTGGCAACCCTAAGCCTAATCACAGACAAACATAGCGACAGTCAAATAAATTTATCTGATCTTTGACAGGTAACTTTCACTTTCGCACAGCCTTTTAGAAAATGAACACATCATATTCATCTTTAAGGTGTGAAAAAGCAATAAAAATACATTGACACAAAAACCCACAACTGACCCGGCGGAAACAAGAACTACACCTGCTAGTATAGAATGTCATTCGTGTGAGATAGATACTAGCGACGCCGGCGGGAAAGTGTAGGTTTGTGGTAATTTAGTTTGCAATTCGACCAAAATGTCTTAATTTTCGTTGCTGACCAATAGAATTTTAAATATCTTTACATTAACATGAATCAGTTTGGAAAGATAATGCATATTAATATTTATGAATGGTGTGGTTAGCATACCTCTGGTAACGGGGATGTAGTGAGGCTGATGAGGCAGGTGTGAAATGCATGAAAGTCTATGAAGCATGTGCACAAGCAATCAGGAATAAGCATAATTGAAACAAAAAGTAAACTTTAGAAAAAACCGACTTCCACAAACCCTATTTGATTACTGTAACCCCTTATCCCCCCCCCCCCCTCCTTGGGAATTAATATTGTCAAATCCCATATCAGTGCTACCCCACGCTACTAAGGAACCTCTGTACAAAGTTTCATGGCTCTAGGTCCACCGGTTTAGTCTATGCGTTGCCTGCCCGTCAGCCACGCATTGTATTTGTACCTAGTATTGAGCAGCTCTGGTGGCCATATGTGGTCTTTATCAGCAGTTCCGCATCACAATATTATGCTTACCGTGTGCATTTGCACGAGTTATTATGAAAAACACAAAAATCACTATAGGTCTGCTATAATATTTGAAGAGTTCCCTCGATTTCTCCAGGATCCCATCATCAGATCCTGACCTGGAGTCAATGGGACCAATGGGAAGGTAAACCCTTTCAAACGAAAAAATAATTTTTCAAATCGGTCCATCCGTTTCGGCGCAATCGGGGAACAGACATAAAAAAAACATCCGGACGAATTGTAAATCTCCTCCTTTGGGAAGTCGGTTAAAAAACTCAAAGCAACACAACACAAAAACAACCGAGAATCACTAATGGGTCAACCGGGACGACTGCAAACACTCCCAAGTTATTTTTAAATAAATACAACCATAAATTTACGAATTATTTGATGAGGCTGCCGCGCAGCAAAATAAAAATACTAATAGGCCATAACAGGCCATTGTACACATAACAAACACTTGAAAATTACAGGTGCAACAGACAGTTCCCTTTGCAGGGGATGCATGGAAGTGGACGAGACCGTGGAGCACATGTTGCTTGCGTGCCCCTCCACCATAGAGACCAGAATCGCGATTCTGGGAGACAACAGCAGGAGCATGATTCTCGCGCATTCGATATACGATATCTACACCTATATCGAGTGATTTCGTATGGGAATCTGTGAATATTGGTCTTGATATCCGTATATCGAAGGCGCGAGAATCGACCCGCTGAGCGTTAACCCTCCTCGAACATCCACGCCTCCTACTTCAGCTGAGGCAAACAGTGCAGATCCCGAATGGGTTTGTTCAGTCATAAGAGAAAATGCAACTCCCAGTGGCATGATTCTCACGCCTTCGATATACAATATCTACACCTATATCGAGTGATTTTGTACGGGAATCTGTCAATATAGGTCTCGATATCCGTATATCGAAGGCGCGAGAATCGACCCGCAGAACACACAGCACCTGTGATAAATATCTGGAAAGATGAAAAGGCAAGATGATGTTCGCTAGACAGCATAGTTGATGAAGAATCGCTAGACAGCTAAGAAAAAGAGCAGTGTCCCCTAACTACTATTCCATTAATATAACATAACTAATTTCATTATTTAATTTTGTTTCTCTTTTGTAATTACTTTTTTTATTTTTATTTATTTAGCCTATGATCCTACTGCTGGGCAAAGGCCTCTCTTCCCCGTTTCCATGCATCGCGCTCCTGGGCCGATTCCCACCAGTTCTTGTTGTGGTCCCTCAGCTCGTCACTCCAACGTTTTCTAGGGCGGCCTCGACCTCGCCTGGCGTTTTGTGATTACTTATATAAATTAAATTGTGTAAGTACTAGAGCCACTGTTGTGCGTCCGTTTTGGCCCTGGCAGAATACCAGCGTCACAGATTCGTCTGTGACATTGCTGAGTCAGGGCCATTTCACTGCCGTGGTACAGTCACATAACCACACAGCTGTAGGTACCTACTGTTTTTTGTTGATATTAATTATGTGTGTGTACCATGTCCAATGAATAAATGAGTTATCTATCTATCTAACTGTTGGTGAAATCAGTCATAACATAACTGGTACAGCTTGGCATGAAATCCTCGAAATCAAATAATGGCATCGTGTCACATTTGTGCACTATATGTGCCCTATCCAATATAACAGGCAACTTGACAGATGTCAATCTTAGCCTGTGAGTGAGGGGCTATTGCTTATAAAAAAGGATTAATCAAAGGAATCGATACACCCTTTAAACATTTGTGAATCGGAAAGATGTCTAACATGTTATTCTTGATTCTTCAGTTACCTTAAATATGATTGAAAATTAAATAATAATATCTTTAAGTGCTAATGGCAGTGATGGCGGTGACATCTCTTCTGTTAGTACAACTGAATAAACAATTTCGATTCCTTCCGATTGTTTTGGTAGCATCCCTAGTGTTTAAAAAGTGGATTTTATAAACTTTTAGGCTAGCTGTCAAGTTTCTTGTTATATTGGATAGAGTATAATGCGTGTTTTGATTAACAAACCAAATATGTCATTCGCAGTAGGTAGTCTAAAAATATTGCCATCATTTAAGTTCTACAAACATACATACAGGGTGACTGTATGTTTATGCCTGTTACAATTCCAAAGGACTTTTATTAACCCGTCATATTTATTTATGAACATATCGACGGATATATCACACGATCAGTTTTCGGATCGGTCGGGCTGTAAGGCGTCTGTCAAAGTTGTTGGGAGTTTCGCATTTACGCACCGATGCGTCGGAGGATGTAAGGGCAGCAGTTTACAAAGTGCGAGAGTAAATTAATAGAGGTGGGTTCTGTAGGGTCTTAATTCTGACTAAATTGCCTTGTTTGAACACCCATAAAAAAGCTCCAGTATTTGAATGAAAGTTTCAATACAGATTATTCATTATCAAATGTTCAAGATAAAGAAAATTCAGTGGCTCCCAATCTAGGCCCGGCCTGTGTCAAGGCGCCTATCTAAAGGCAGATTTACCAAGCAAAATAATAATGAAGTTACAGATTTTCTCTATCCCTAACAAATATACATTCTGAAGACGATAATTAGCAGATTATAACAAGTTGTGAATCTTTCAATTCACGGCAAAAACCTCAAAAGAGGTTAGCACCATTAAAAAGAAGAACGACAAAAAACAGCAACAGATTTGTATAACATTTTAATAGCGTCAAGAAACGTCGTAATTTTCCTAAAGGTCGTAAATTTTACTGGCCATTTTGTCCCACCAATGTCGCTGAACTTAATCCCATCAAAGGGGTTAGGTTAGGGCTTTTTGATCTAAGCGCAATAGTCTTTCGTTTAACAGTCGGATAAGTATTGCAGAATGTTCTAGATCCGAGTCGTGTTTGTGCGAACCGATCCCTTTACATGTTCACTGGATGCCCATGAAATTTTCAACCTTATGGCTTGGTAATTAAGTTCAAAATCTATTGTGGATTCTGCCTTCTTATGCCAGATAAAGGGATAAGTCATAAAAGTTAATAATGTATAGTACAATCGGCGAACAACTTACCCCCTTATCACGCAAATTGGAGTATTGAAAAACTGACTTAAATTGAAACTCTGCCACTCCATATGGAACAAAGTGCGATGCTAGCTGGTTTAGACATAGACATAGACATAGACATCATTTATTGATAATATTAATTACACGTCATGGATCATTCATATGCTATGTATAGTATAGTATCGTATAGTATACTTGTTACATGTGGCAGGTTCTGTGAGATGATTGGATGATAGTGTTGTCATGTAATTATTATCCCAAATTACTAATGGACATAATGTTATTTTAATCGAATGTATGTAATTGTAATTGTGTTTATTGTAATCTATTTTATAGTTTGGATACTTTGTACGACGAAATGGATTTTTCTGTCATGTTGTACGAATTTACTTTAAATAAATAAATAAATAAATAAATAGTAAAAATTGGTACATAGAGATGCTTATCATATGTCTATACAATAATAATAATTGAGAAAATAATTAAATTAATAATAACATTAAACTAACGGTTTTCGTGTCATATAAAATAAAATAATAAATAAACTCAGTTAGAACCACAAACTACAAACAAGTAAAAAGTTAAGTTGATTTTATCAATCACTCAGAGATTATTTCAGCGTGAACGTCAACCACGGAACCCTGATAAAATAAAACAAACACTGTTTCGATCGTATGACGGATTATACCCTATCGAGTCGCATGTCGAACTTAGTAAAGACAACACTGCGATCGAAAACTATACTTGTTGTCTAGAAATAAGATTTAAATTCGGTACTTTCTATGTTCGTACCTTTTCAGTATTCTTGGTCGCTTTGTGTTGGTTCGAAATATCAAGTAATATTATTCTCGAGCGATATTTTTTTAGGGTTCTGTACCCGAAGGGTGCCAAACGGGACCCTATTACTGAGACTTCACTGTCCGTCCGTCTGTCTGTCACCAGGCTGTATCTCATGAACCGTGGTAGCTAGACAGTTGAAATTTTCACAGATGATTTATTTCTGTTGCATCTATAACAACAAATACTAAAAATTAAAAGAAATTTAATACTAAGGGGGGCTCCCATACAACAAACGTGATTTTTTTTGCTCATTTTTGCTCGATATTGATAGTGGTAGCAGGTAAACGCTTAAAATGTTCACAATATATTGAGTATATTGTTTACTTCAAAAATAAATAATTAAATTAAAATTAAATTAATATTTAGGGGGGGCTCCCATACATATTTTTTTTGCGGTTTTTTATAGATAATGGTACGGAACCCTTCGTGCGCGAGTCCGACTCGCACTTGGCCGGTTTTTTATTTATTACCTAAAGTATCCTAAGCCCTAATAATAAACCACTTTTGGCTCTGAGAAATGTTTCAGCTACGTCACAATTTCATTCGCAATATGAAATCTATCTTTTTCACACTTTCTAGATAACTATTAAAGCTGAGAGCAGGTATTATTATTACTTGTTACACGTAAACGTTTCCCGATAGTTTTGAGAGTTGAAGTTTACAGTTGCTGTCAGAATGGGATCCCACGACACGGATTATCCTAGTGTGGGAACCATGGAAACATCAAAATTAGAATTGTAACCGAGTACCTAATAATAATAATAATAATCTTTTTATTTCAGGTATAAAACCCATATTGACATATACCTTAAAACTAGAGATACATAACATTTTATGAAACTAACCTAACTTAACTTAAGCCTAGCTAGGGATTTTCTTCCTCGTCGGTCTCGCCTCCCTATAGCGTCGGTAGACGATGCCTCCCGGCCAATAGTCCTTGGCCAGGAACATCGTATATATACCATTTGATGTACCTACCCCTAAATGAAACGTTTTACTAAATAAATAATTTCTATTTCTATTTCTATTTGCTGTAATAAAATTTCAGACAACCGCCTGATTAGGTTTTGAATTTAATGTCACTAAATACTTACACCCCTTCGCTCTCAGAGGCATACCGCTCGGACGACCGAACAATAGCGAACTATGTTATACAAGATTTGTCGGTTCGCTCGCTTTAAGACACACGTGGGCCAAACTAACAATAGCTACTTACAATAAACGTGCGAACGAGAGTCTAAGGGCCTGATGCTTGCCCGTGCGGATTGAAAGCGCAGACGCAAACTGTCTACGACACGTATCATGCGAAAATAACAACATTTTACGTTCGTCCACGCTTTCAATTCATTTATTTATTTATTTATTTATTTATTTTCATTCACATGGATTGGGCCCCTAGATCAAACATAAGACGACCAATGACGTCGCAGGATTCAATAACCGGCCAAGTGCGAGTCGGACTCGCGCACAAAGGGTTCCGTACGATTATCTATAAAAACCGCAAAAAAAGAATATTTTGTATGGGAGCCCCCTAAATATTAATTTAATTTTAATTTTATTATTTATTTTTTAAGTGAATAATATACTCAATATATTGTGAACATTTTAAGCGTCTACCTGCTACCATTATCAATAACGAGCAAAAATGAGCAAAAAAATCACGTTTGTTGTATCGGAGCCCCCCTTTTTATAAAATTTCTTTTTTTTTAGTATTTGTTGTTATAGCGGCAACAGAAATACATCATCTGTGAAAATTTCAACTGTCTAGCTAACACGGTTTATGAGGTACAGCCTGGTGACAGACAGACGGACGGACGGACAGACAGCGAAGTCTCAGTAACAGGGTCCCGTTTGGCACCCTTCGGGTACGGAACCCTAAAAATGGAATGTCACGGTGACGCGCGCGCGCGCACGCACCTATTCCTAATTCAATATGATTAATGATGGCAACATACCGATCAGTTTCTTGGATGCAGTTTGGTAAGGATTTGTAATAAAGCCTCCATTGTGCGGCGATGAGCTAGCTCTCTTACAATGATAAAATTATAGCGTCACGTCTTTTCCCATACGGGGTGGTAGAGGTACAAATAGTGCTCACTTTTAGCCAGTTATAGAATATTCCGTTTTGCGTAACAGGGGGCTAGTTCTTTGTCACAGTGAAATGGACTGTACAGGGTGACATTTAATTAGCTGACCATATTTTGGGGAATGATATGAAGAACTTTCCCCAAGGAAAATATGGTCGCAAACGAAAAAAAAATTTGGGTCTCCCATAGTAACTTGAAATCAGCTGATCGGGGCAATGTACTGAGGGATAAAAAAAAATCATTTGCGACTATATGTTTCATGGGGAAAGTTGTTCAAAATAATGGGGACTGTCATTCACCAAAATATGGTCAGCTAATTAAATGTCACCTGTATAATTGTATTACAGTCTAATCTAACCGTTTTGGCGCAAATATGCTTATGCCACTCCATTATGGACTCCATGTGACGTAAGGTTTTGTTTTGTTAACCGTATAGTGTACGGGGGTAATATTGCCCCATACATTTTTTTTTTCTAGAGGAATATGTTTATTGATATGTATATACAATTAACTTACTACTAAAAACAATTAAATAAAATAAAATATATCCTTGAGGTCACCGCCGCCGTCGAGTGGCAGGGTGCCCAACATGCTGGCACCATTACCTCGCTGTATCGCTAGGCTAATTCGCATACATTACATTCCCACAAAAATCCCCCATACAAATATTGCCAGAAATGGCACATCAGTACGCCGGTGGTATACCCAAGCTTTTAAGCCTGTATTTAGCTAAAACTCAAAAGGCATTCTAATGAAACCCAACCCGAGCGCATGCGCATACTTCTTTTTAGGGCCTCATTGTTTAACATTTCCTGGTGTTATTGAGTGTATTTTAATGGCTTTATGTGCACCGAGTCACCTATTGAAGGGTAAGCTATTAAGTGGCTGCCTAATGCACGAGAGCAGCTTAGAAAATCGTGGCGCTTAAAATTCATATTAAATCAATCCGGATGGCTATGTTTTTATTATTTTTTTATTTATTGTTTGCTAAATAACATATATGATTTCATAAAAAGTACTCTTAAACCACTGAGGTTTGTCTGAGCACAGGACATTCGTAGGTGACAGTGCGCACTTTACATAGACAAATTACACTACTGCACATAACTAACCAAACACTGCAAATTTATATTTTGATAAACTCGCTCTAAGTTCAAACTGTGCATGTAATGTTATGTTATGATTTTTAAATGGATGTTTGACAAAAATATTAAAGCTTTAATCTGAAGTAATAGAGCTGTTTTTGAAAATATGCATTCGGGTGGAAAATATTGGGAGGAAACCTTCGTATTACCTCAGCCGCGGCGACTAGCCCCCTATTCCGCAAAATTGAGTGGTAAATACAGTTAAATTCATCCGTCATATGTCAGTACACATGTCGATCGCTCAAAAACTTGAAAAATAAACGAGGAAGCCAAAAAAAGTAAAAAATTAATACCGCCACCGCCCGCGATTCCAATCGTGCGATGCACACAACATTTTTAAACACACACATACAAATAAAGTATAGACACATTAACGCAGGCTGTTCGATGAAAAAAAAAAAACAAAATAATAAAAAAATACTGGTAAGGAGTACAGGTATACGTATGAGCGGGCTTGAATGATAGGGACTATATTTGATGTACAGTTAGCAACGTTAGGAAGAATCACTTATTTTTTTTGTATGTGTGACAGTTATATTTTTTGTTGAAAATCTCAGATTTTTTGGTGATTACTACAGAAAAAAAACTGACAAAGAATCGTAAGGCCTTTACAAAAAAACGTAAGGTACTTATTTAAAATTAATAAAATTAAATAATACGCCTGACCTGAGTCATCAGGACACAGAATATTACAGTGTGGTGTGAGGCCGGATGACATCGGTAGATACTCAAACTGTTAATTTCCGGCTTACAACTATTTTTTTTATTGTTACTATTATAATAAATAAGATATTATTTTTACAAGATAGAGTTGAAGTTCACTCATTTTATACCTAATGAGTTTCAGACTAATTATGATAAGATAAAGTTTTAAGATAAAGTTTATTTGATCTTTCTACAACTTTTAACTTAAAGATTACATTGAAATTGTTGTACACGGTGTCATCAATATAATTTCGACTTCAAACCCCTAAACTAGGTAATGAACCTGAAATGAATCTTAGGGCTTTTGGGTCTTCCGGTTGTCATAATTGCTAACGCAAACGAGCTTCTGGCGCCCTTTGGGGTACAAATAACAAAATGTGTATTTATTTATTTATTTATTTTATTTATTTATTCATTAACAATATACATTATGGTATGTATTATTAAATATTTACCAGAAACACAAAATATTTACACTTATTAGCATTTCAGGGCTTCCAAACGAGTTTACAAACATGGGTGTGTATGTATTATGTTTATATGTGTGTTTACGTGTCAGTTTTTAGGTAGGTAGATGACTAAAAAAAATTATACAGCGTCTGATTCTGAAGGCATGGCACCTACCTCAAAAAAAAAACCGACACCAAATGTCCACACTTAAATTGGTGACTGTAGTTAAAATTTCGTTATTTCATAAATATACTTTATTGCACGCAAATCAATACACAATGACAATTTAAAATGGAAATAACATGTACAAAGGCGAGCCGTTCTCTATCAAAAGATTTCTTGCAGCAAACCCGGGATGGAATATTTCTTACTTTTGACTCAATTTTAAGTCGATGTATTTTTTTTTTCATAAACCAATCTCCCTTGCCGACGCTCCTTCGCCATCGCGTCCAGAATTTTTGGAATACCGCCAGCCGCGCCCCGAGCGCGATACTATCGCGCCGCCGCTATACTGAGTGGATGCGCGCGCAGTAGACAGGACACACTTTGTATGTGGAGCAGAATATCATTTGTAATTTCTGTATTGTACCTACCACACGTAACCGGATAAAGGCCCGTGTCCCTCGGTAGGGACATTAATGGGACTTTATAGGACTAATAGGACTTAATATGACTTTACTTACTATCAAGAATGACATACAAAATAAAAAAATATTATTTTAAAGGCGAGCTTATCTCTAACAAGAGATTTCTTTCCAGCATACCATTAGGATATATCAAAGGTAGACAGTTGAGCGGGAGAAGACCTGCGCGCGCAAAATAACTCTTTATATGTAAAATAAATATAGCTCATTAATGTCCCCGACGAGGGGCACGGGGCTTTACCCGGATACTGTACTGGAGACCATACTAATTGTATACTTTATACAGGATGACATTTAATTAGCTGACCGTATTTTCGGGAATTTGGGGATGTAAAACTTTCCCCAAAAAACATAAGTCGCGAATGAAAAAAAAAATGTCGTCCTCCAGTATACATTGCCACGACGAGCTGATTTCAAGTTACTATGGAAGCCCCAAAAAATTTTTTCGTTTCGTTCCATGGGGAAAGTTCTTCATAATGATGGGTACTATCATTTCCCAAAATATGGTCGGCTAATTAAATGTCAACCTGTATTAATGAGCTTTTTTTGTACCAACACTGGTCGGAAACGGGGTGGCGGCGGGTCAAATTTGTGTTCCGCGGACCTGGGGCCTAATGCTGCTCTGAGAATTTCACTTATATTTCATTACTATTCCATTGCAAACACCCAAAATGGCGTCATTTGGTATTCTCCTAAATTATTATCCTCCTTGATTGGGTGTTTGCAATGGAATAGTAATGAAATAGTAATGAAATATAAGTGAAATTCTCAGAGCAGCATTAGGGCCCTGCTTAAGAATCACCGTATGCTTCATAGAGTTCCTCAAGCGCAACCATTATTTACTATCTACTTGTAGTAAAATAACGTCACGGGCGGGTCGGAAGCGGGGCGGTGGCGGGTCGGACGCGGGGCGACAGCGGGGTGGTAGCGAGTCCAATAAACAGTCAGACCATGCGAATTGAACATTGAAATCGAAGTGAAAGAGAAAAAAACAATATTTTGCGTCTGCGCTTTCTATTCTTATGGGCGAGAATTGCGCCCCCCCCCCCCCCCCTGGCCGCAAAAGAACAACTTTGGAGATAATTTTTTGTACAAAATAATCCTTTGCAGTTTTAATACTATTTTTCTAGCCATACAAGATTAAAAGTTACTTGACAAATAGTTCGTATGTCATATAATATCCTAACATGTTGCCGTAAAACTATACTTAGTAGGCAACTAGTAAATACTAAAAGACGACCATATATCTAAGTCTCTTGACACTAGACAAGCTGAGATTTACAATTCGTAAAGTCTGAGAAAAGGCTCCTATTCTAGGCTAGAATTCTGTTCGATTGCAAACTAAAACTAAAGAACTAACCAGAATCTGAAAGTTTAGGAACCTAAGCCGCAACATAACCGTGACCGACTTAAAAATAAGTCTTGATATTTGTATAATGATATCTTCATATTGTTATTTGCTAATATTACTGTAAGTAGATATTTTAAACACGTACCTAATTGTACTTTAGCGTGTATGTTCTGACTAAAAAGTTAGGTGTATTTTTATAAACTCTTTGTGTGATTCTTTACATTAATTTAAACATCAATGCAAAAAACGTTTTGCGTATAGATTATTAGCTCTTTATTTAATATAGTGATTTGTATTTAGTAAGTAAAGCTATTACCTGTCCTAAAAATGTAAAATAAAATAAAAATAAAATTAGGAAAATCGTAGTATCCCTCGAAAACAGCGGGTCAATTCTCGCGCCTTCGATATACGGATATCGAGACCAATATTGACAGATTCTCATATGAAATCACTCGATATAGGTGTAGATATCGTAATCGAATGCGCGAGAATCATGCTCAGGAAACCGATAGACGCATAGCGAACGCCTGGAAGAGCTAGCCATGCGGCACTATCTAAGTTTAAGTGAACGCACTTTAAACTAGATTTACTGGCACAAACAAAGGACGCGTATTTCAAATATCGGATTCCTTAGAGCGTCCGCGGCGACTACACAAAAACGCAGTTCGTCCTAATGACAATGGCATTTCTTTGTATATTGTCGTGGAATTCGTACAAGGCATGCGCAAAAGGACAATTAGGCGTTTTGCGACATGTCTTCGTGCGCGTTTTGTCTGTTTAACCCAGTTGCGGTTGTTTATTGTTTCGGAGTTCTTTCTTTGGTTTCGTAAACTTTCATTATTATTTTTCCCGTACGTGTTACTACACAGTCGTGCCCAAGTTTCGACAAGTCAAGTCAAAATATATTTCGTATATATATTTCGTATATATTTATTGCACATAAAAGACAAATAACCGGCCAAGTGCGAGTCGGACTCGCGCACGAAGGGTTCCGTGCCATTATCTATAAAAAACCGCAAAAAAAATGTATGGGAGCCCCCCCTTAATATTAATTTAATTTTAATTTAATTATTTATTTTTTAAGTAAATAACATACTCAATATATTGTGAACATTTTAAGCGTCTACCTGCTACCATTATCAATATCGAGCAAAAATGAGCAAAAAAATCACGTTTATTGTATGGGAGCCCCCCTTAATATTAAATTTCTTTTGAATTTTAGTATTTGTTGTTATAGCGGCAAAAGAAATACATCATCTGTGAAAATTTCAACTGTCTAGCTACCACGGTTCATGAGATACAGCCTGGTGACAGACGGACGGACGGACGGACGGACGGACGGACGGACGGACAGACGGACAGCGAAGTCTCAGTAATAGGGTCCCGTTTGGCACCCTTCGGGTACGGAACCCTAAAAACAGAAAATACAGAGAAATAATTTACAAAGGTAGGCTTATCTCTAAAGAGAGATCTCTTCCAGCAAACCCAGGATGGACAGAGAAAAATAAAATACAGAACAGGTAGGCCTATGTGCTCAGGTAAGAGAAAAATAAAACATAAATAAATCATAATTAATCAACATCATTTGTGTCTGTAGATTTTATTATCAACATAGAATTTAAATTAAGTTTAAATCAACATGTTTTATTACATAGAATAGGCATTTTTTGCCTTTCAGTTATTCAATACTCCATTTTACGTGACAGGCAGAAAGCTCATCGTAGCTGAGGAGGCAATCAAAATGAATTTATCCTCCATTTTTAAGCACCTATCAATTTTAAGTACGAGTCAAAATAAAATCACTCGATATTGACACGCAATAGGCCATCGCCAGTTGGTTCAATTATCATCTTAGGGTCATTCGAAATACGATTCATTATCACTTCATTTTATGCTATGTCTCAATTTCGATCATCTAAAATTTTATGTTATCCTGCGATATTTTACTGTCTTTGTGCAATGGGAGGTACAGTGAGAAAGCGACGTGTTTGCTGGTTGCGAAACACCAAGCTAGAACCGTCATCGTTTTTAGGGTTCCATACCCCAAGGAGACCCTAAGCCTCCGTCCGTCTGTCCGTCCGTCCGTCCGACCGACCGTCCGTCCGCCAGCGGGTTCTATCTGACGAATCAAAACACGTAGAGAGTTGAAAATTTCACATAGACGTGTTTTTGTCTCCGCTCATTGTCATCGTGCAAAAAACGATGGTGCGGAACCCTTCGTGTGAGAGTCCGACTCGCACTTGGCCGATTATTATTTCTGTTTTATCTGCAAGTAAACATAAAAAGTATTATGCTTGCTGTCACTGTTAAGTACTGGTTCAAACCAATCCTACAGGTTGGGGTCAGAAACGTCCATTTGTAAATTTATAACCAGATTGATATGATTATGATATCTATAATGTTTATTGACACAAAAAAGAAGTATGCATAACAGTTACAATGGTGCTATTTCAAAGGATGCTGGATAAGATTTGCTAGATACATACAGCGACATATCTCTCTAATAAATTCAAATTCAAAATTCAAAATATTTATTTTCCAAAAAAACTTTGACAGATATAGTTCAAACAGTGGCTCCCACACTAGGCCTAGCCCGTTTCGTGGTTGCGGTTACTAAATTATAAAAACATGAAGTTACATTGTTATATACAGTCAAAATTCACTAAAACACAAAATAATTGAGTAACAACATAACATTATCTGAGCAGTACACCCATATCCCAAAACAGAGTTTGTTCTACCTCCCCTTGGATTCTAACCCGGGACCTCTCGCTTAGCAGTCAGAGCCTCAAACCGCTTAGCTAAGGAGGTCATCATTAAAAATATGTCGAACATCTTAAAGGCTGTTTTAGGCCTTTTTGGTCCGGCCAGGAATTTCGAGAATGTCATTCAGAAATTGTTTATCTTGTTCGATTCTGACCAGCTCTTAAACGAGTGCTAGGAATTTTTGGAGACAGACAAGGACAGGTTATGGAGGGCTGACGAGTGAGAGAGATAGGTGTAGAACAGTCAACATCAGCTATACAGGGTGTAGCAGAAAAGTGTAGTCATATTTTAGGGGTTTCTTACGGACATGATTCTGAATAACTTTCGCAATGAAACCGATTTCATTAGAACAAAATTTATATTTACTTCTTCATACAAATCAGCTGATCGTCCAGCACAAAACGTATGGAGAAGTGAAAAATTAAGCAGCTCTAATCAAATCGGTTTCACAGTGAAAGTTGGTCAGACCGATTCACTAACTACCCCCTAAAATATGACTTCAACTTTCTGTTACACCCTGTATATGAGCACGCAAGCTACTCCATAGCTGCGGCGATGGGCTAGCTCCCTGGCACGCAAAATAGAGTACCTAATGAAAAACTGGGGCACAAGTGTGTTGACAACTGGCAACATTGAATGCAGTTTTTAAATACTTTTTAATTGTCTGTGTTGTATTTCCGTTTCCTGCTGCTTGAATGTGACCGCCAACCATGTAGTGTGCGCTTGCGCGTAATAAATACGAATAAATGTGAGAATCCAGTGTTTCCAGTCCGCCACCGAGCTAGGCTCCCGCGAACATGCTTCTGCCAGCCCTTTTGAGAAAAAGGCGTGAAGGTTATCACCTCTCCTCGACTAGACATCTTTGAGCCAAAAATTAAGACATTAATCTAAGTAAATTAGCAAAGCATAAAAATTTACGCGTTCGATTTCACCAAAACAGTTATCAGTTAGGTGCGAATAACGTCTTTTCCACGCGGATGACAATTTTGACATTCCTATGCTGTTTTCGACCGGTTCTATAAAAACCTCGGTTTTAGGGTTCCTTGGTTCCATAAATTTACGAATTACTTGATGAGGCTGCCGCGCAGCAAAATAAAAATACTAATAGGCCCTTGGGTAAATAATATGCAACTGGGGACCAAATCTCTAATAGAAAACGCATCACGATATATCGATGAATCCGAATGGCACAAAATGCCGTATGACAGTTAGGTGCCAAACAAGATACGACATTTTCTATCAATTTATCATATGTACAACTTAAAAAAAAAAAATATTGAGGTTTTAGAATAAATACTTATTTAGATCTACGAAACAATAGCAATCAATTATAATATTCGCCGAATGACTAAGTTCAGTGTTACAAAACCTAGCGGAATTGTTGTAATCATAGCATTATAAAACAAGGTTTACGATTTTGAAATGAGTGGAAACCATAGAGTAAATACGTTGAAACTATCTATCATTTTGATACTGGTTCCGCTTCTGTGGTGTTGTGGATTAGCCATAGTGGCGGCCAATTTTGGAAAAATACTTTAACTAGCATATAAAAAGTGCTCCGTGGTCTAGTGGGTTTCACCTTGCTTCTCACGCAGGAGATGCAGGTTCGAATCCCGGTGCTGACCATGTACCAATGGGATGATTAATTTGTCTTAAATACATTATCGGACACTCCGTGTTTCAGATGGCACGTTAAGCTGTAGGTCCCGGCTACTATCACTACTTCGTAGTATGTAGTAGTCGTAAAACCCCTCCACCAACCCGCACTGAGCCAGCGTGGTGGAGTATGGCTCAATTTTACTCGGATCCGGGTAAAAGCCTGTGCCCCTCGGTGGGGACATTAATGGGCTACATTTACTTAACTAGCATATGCCCGCAAACTTCGCCTGCGTAGTTACACGATTTGGTATTTTTTTACGGTAAGGCCGTGTCATAGGTTTGAGATGACTTGGAAGCTTGATAAGTATTTGATATCAATCTCTCTCTACATGAGAATAAGGGTAGGTAATTGATATTTAGTAATATATTACCCTAGACTCGGTGCGGATGGCAGGGTATCGGGTTAGCAGCCGAATCAACTGTCTGATGTTTTCGAGCTGCCCCATTAAAGCCTCTAATACAGCTTCACGCTGCTTCACGCAACCGAATACATCACACACATAGACATAGACATACGTTTATTCACTGAAGAAAACATGGGTACATCGACAGACAATTTCAAAGGCAGGAAATCAACATTAAATTGTAGAAGTAAACACGGAAAGTATTTTTCGGAACAGAAGGGTTTAGAAGATGACGTGCGCATGCCTCGCCAGTGAAATGGATCCAACTCAGCATGAAGCTGCAACAAGGCTGCAGCGCTGATTTTCAGTCGAAACCATTTGATATCCGCGCGAGCACCTCTCAACGATAAAATGAAATATAGGTACTTAGATACTACTTAGGTACTTAGATAGAATCGAAACACCTATACAGATACCGTCTCTTTCGACCAGATGATGGTTAACCCGCACGATCCTTCCACGATCTTTCCCGATGTGCAAGTGTAGTCTACTGACATCTTTTCATTGAAATTCCTACATCGGTGAAAAATCAACCTCCTTGTTAATATTTGTATTTCAAAGCAGCCTTCTTCTTCCTTCGCACTCCTCCAAAGAGTTAAAAATTCTATTCCTCTACTTCACCCACCTCTAAACTCCGGAGCTCTCTATACAAATATGTGAAAGCAAAACACCATTTGCCCAGAACCGTACCTTGCTTTGTCTTCCTTGCAATATTCAAGTTTCTATGATTAATGACAAACCAGATAAAGAAGTACTTTCTGTTTTGAACAAACAATACTTAAAGGTGAATTGTTTGGAAATAAAATCGAATATATTGTTCGAGATAATGGTTGTGTAATTGTTATATAAATATATTTATTTCTACTTCATGTTCCGGGTCAAGTAACAGTCTAAGTTGAAACTAGGATGGCTGTCCAATGAATTTCATATACTGTTGGGGTTGCCGCGATACTGCAGTACCTCGGCTAAATTTGCCGAAGCTAGGATTGACGATTTCTTTGCAATAATGAGAAAGAGGATTGCCTCGTTAAGAAACCGCTTTTTCGGCAGCTCCAACACTATCCTCAGCACACTGGCTGGGTATGTTGAAGTACTAGGTGGATGTGCACCTTCGCATTAACAAACCATAATTATAATGACATTTTAGGACGATGTTTTGTGTGTGTGAGAGCGTGTGTGTGACTGTGTGAGCAGGGTGTGAGTGTGGGTGTTATTTATTATTCAAGGATGTATTTAAATGATGTATTTATTTAATTTTAAACTGCTTTATAATTATAAAATAATATCTACCTTATATGTGTCAAAATGTATGCTATCTGAAATAAATATTTTGTATTGAATTGAATTGAATATACAAAATTTTATTTAAGAGTCTGTATCAAGATAAAACCATTAATAATGTAAAGTAAATCTGTCATACAGAGCTCATCAGGACTTCTTGAACCAGGCAATAAGCCTCGTATTATAGTATTTTTTAGTGTCTACTCAATCAAACATACAGGCAACTTGATATGACGTATTTAAAGTTTATCTTAGAAGTAATTTCTTCTAAAAAAGTATGTGAAAAACAAGAAAAGGTCATCCATACAAAGCGTCACAGATGCAACGGATGGCAATAAGGACACCACATTCCAAGACTTAAGAGGATCGTGTACTCGCGAGCTTCCATACAAAAAGCGGTAACGTTTTCCACCCCCTAAACCTTGTCCGATTTTCACAATTTTTTTACATGTTTGAGATACTATGGAAAACTATGCTCGTACGTTTTGATTTTTTTGAAATAATGTATATTTTAGGAAATATAAGAACATAACCCAGTCCATATAAAAATATAAGTTCCAATATTTCCTAAAATATCTAATATTTCAAAAAAATCAAAACGTACGAGCATAGTTTTCCATAGTATCTCAAACATGTAAAAAAATGTGAAAATCGGACAAGGTTTAGGGGGTGGAAAACGTTACCGCTTTTTGTATGGAAGCTCGCGAGTACACGATCCTCTTAATTCAAAACTCCTGGGAACTTTTTTTTCAAACCACTCGTCCGGAACTGTCAGATACAATACTCCTTTGTGGGGTCATATAAAAAAATAGCTTCACATTATTCTTGTCTATGACCTCCCAAAAATGGAGTCGAATTTTTCACGGATGACCATTTCTTTTATTTGAGAGCTTATCGTGACCCGAAGAGCTTGCTGCTATGGTGGGTCACGGAGAAACCCATCGATCCGTGATGGGTACAGTGGGTTACACGTTATGCTTTATCAGCTGGCACTGAGCAAGCAGCAAACTTTACTTAACTTAATTTAAGTTAAAATAATAATTTAACATTGAGCCAGCGTGGTGAAGTATGGCTCGATCTCACTCGTATCAGGCACGCCTGTGTCTCTCGGTGGACATATGAATGGGATTACGCTAAAATATTTTTGGGTTTTGATTTATTAAGGCTGGTACCCTGCGCATTCCTGATTCCCACGACACAGAGAATCCTAGAATGGGGCCAGAAGCAATGTATGTGCTTTGCATGTAAAAAAAAATAAAAAATATGAAGACTAAAGCACAATATTTAGAAGAGACAGTATTGAAAAAAATAATTATATAGGTACATTTTGTTATTCTTAATTTTAAATAACAATAACAAAATAATTCTTAGTTATTCAAATTCAGTTTTAGAAAAAGCTGTTAGTAATTTTATAAATAATATTAAATTATTATTATAACTTAAATTAATTTAAGTAAAGTTTACTTCTGGTTATCTTTTTGGGGTAATCTATTATTGGCTATGTAATTGGTGTTAATTATATGGATATATCTGTTTTGTAACGCTGTTGATTACCTGAATAAATAAATAAATAAATCCCACACAGTACCTACCAACACTATTCCCCATATGTAAGTTTTTTTTTTTTAAATTTAGGAGTAAGAAAACAAGATATATTTTTTTTTATTTAAGAGTAAGAAAACAAGATAATAAGTTTATAATATTAGGTCCTTACATATGAAATTGGCGTTTTGCCGTACTGGCCACTTTGATCTCAAATATCTCCTCTATGGTTAGGAATTCCAAATTCAAATTTATACAGCTATTTACTCATGTAATTTTGTGTTTCGAAAATTATAATTCATTTGTTTTTTCCTCAATTGTTTTTTTTCTTTGCGTCACTCAGTTTACAAAATGGAAAACTTGAAATATCGCGTTATTTACGAGTACGAGTTCCACCATGGCACCAGTGCTGCAGAAACGGCTCGAAGGTTTAATGATGTGTATGGCGACGGTGCCGCAAAAGAAAACACAGTGCGTTTTTGGTTCCAATGTTTTCGTTCTGGAAATTTCGACCTGCAGAACAAGCCCCGTGTACGGCCGGAGACCAAAGTTGATAATGAAGAATTGAAGGCTATTGTGGAAGCGAATCCATCGCAAACCACGTCCGAGTTAGCTGCAGGCTGCGGTGTTTGTGATAAAACTGTTTTATTCCACTTGAAGCAAATTGGGAAGTTGAAAAAGCTTGAAAGGTGGGTACCTCACGAATTGAGTGAAGCAAATCAACAAACGCGCGTTGACTGTTGCGTTGCATTACTCAACCGGTACAATAATGAATGTATTTTAAATCGAATCATTACCTGTGATGAAAAGTGGATCCTGTACGATAATCAGAAGCGCTCATCACAATGGCTGAACCCTGCCGAACCAGCCAAACCATGCCCCAAGCGAAAATTGACTCCAAAAAAGTTACTTGTAAGCGTTTGGTGAACTAGTGCTGGTGTCGTTCACTACAGCTTTCTTAAATCTGGCCAGACGATTACGGCAGATGTCTATTATCAGCAACTGCAAACCATGATGGAAAAGCTAGCTGCTAAACAACCGAGGCTGGTCAATTGCTCTAGGCCACTGCTGCACAGACGTCATCACAACTATCGCAAAACAAAATAAGTAGGTATGGCCACAAAATGGCGAAACCAGTTTAGTCACTTTGTAATGTTATCTTGATTTATTACTAGAAAAGTTCCGAATGGTGTTTTAAAAACACATGTCTGACAAATAATCAAATTGGTTTATTTATTGCTGAAATCGATTAGTGGGATGAAAAAAATAGTTCACGGTTTTCTGGTTTAAGCTCATAAAAGATAACGAAGAGCAGTTTAACCCATTCAGTGGCAGCCATACTTTTGACGCATCGCGATTTTGAACCTCATGTCATGGTAATAAAGTTCAAAACCTATAGTCTACTACGTATTATATGTATACGTAGTTGGCATTCAATGAGATATTATTATTCCACACGATAGTTAAAGCATCTTACACATTAAATACATTTGAATCCTAGACAGCGTGATCGCTCATTTTCGCACGTATCCGGGTGAACGCCTGTGCTCCTCGGTGAGGACATTCGTCAGTGTAGTGTAAGTACTCTTGTAAGCAGCCAGTGCATACTCGCAATTCTCAGGTCTAGCCTCCTTGCCTATATACAGATTATAATTATGATCTCTAATGACAGTTTAGCTACTGTACTAACAAAAAAAACAATAAACTGTACCTACGTTAACACGCAGGCTCGAGCCATAGTCATTCTCCAAAATTATCTAAAATAATTGAAAAAAAAGTAAACTTTAGAAAAAACCGACTTCCACAAACCCTATTTGATTAGATTGAGTTTAATACAAACTGTAACCCCTTATCCCCCCACCCTTGGGGAATTATTTTTGTCAAATCCCATCTCAGTGCTACCCCATGCTACTAAGGAACCTCTGTACAAAGTTTCATGGCTCTAGGTCCACCGGTTTAGGCTATGCGTTGCCTGCCCGTCAGCCACGCATTGTATTTGTACCTAGTATTGAGCAGATCTGGTGGCCATATGTGGTCTTCATCAGCAGTTCCGCATCACAATATTATGCTTACCATGTGCATTTGCACGAGTTATTATGAAAAACACAAAAATCACTATAGGTCTGCCTATAATATTTGAAGAGTTCCCTCAATTTCTCCAGGATCCCATCATCAGATCCTGACCTGGTGTCAATGGGACCACCCTTGAGGTATTACCTATACGCCGAAAAAAGATTTGTTCAAATCGGTTCATAATTGGCGGAGATATCGCGTAACAAACATAGAAAAAAAAAAAAAAAAAAACATACGGGTCGAATTGAGAACCTCCTCCTTTTTTGAAGTCGGTTGAAAAACATTAAAATTAGTTTGACAGTGGGTACCAACGTCAAAAATTAGACATTCATTGACGTCTTGGTACCCACTGTCAAAATAATTTTAATGTCGTTTTTTTATAATTTTAATGTCAATATTGTTCCAAGGACTCTTTTGTCCTTACGCTACCATGGGTGTTAAGACTTGAAAACGAGTATGTAAATGTGTGTGCCTCAGCCACCACGTATGTGTAAATGCGTGACGCCATGTAATGTTGTAGCTCTAACAAATAAGCTGTTCATGTTGTGTGACTGTTCGCGGGAGCCTGGCTTATTGGCGGACTGGAAACACTGGGTTCTTACATTTATTCGTATTTATTACGTTCAAGCAACGAAAATACAACACAGAAAATTAAAAAGTAATTAAAAACTACATTCAATGTTGCAGTTGTCAACAGTGACAATGGAACTCAAAGCTGCTGCCGTATCGCGATTTCGAGAAAAATGGCATAGAGAAGTTCTTGTTAACGCGTTGAACTCTTTTACTTCAAACTACTTCTATTTTACTGTCCAAGTACAGACTTTTGGCTGTTACATTTGTCCATCGTGAAACCTTCTTATTACGGCTTATCACAGGTTGATAAGCCATGATACATTATTATGTTAATTACTATAAACTTTATTGCACAGAAACATATACAAAGGCGAGCCTATTTCTAATAAAAGATTTCTTCCAGCAAACCTAGGATGGACAGGAATATTAAAAAAAGCTAGTCCTACATGTTACTTTTTACTAATCTATCAGAAACTGGGGCGGTTTTATTTTGCAAGTAAAAAACTATATTTTGGCCAGTAGTCCAAACGAGTTGGAACAGGACTAAGCCGTGGCCTGCCCTCGGGCGGTCCAGGGTTTGAGTCTCGGCGAAAGCATAAACTACGTTCTACGCTTGTGTGGAATGTGCACAAAATACTTGAATGAAATTGCATGCTAATGTTGAAGATGTTTAGGAGGCCCCACACATAATCATGAAATAGCTTCACACCTTTTCCTGTAGGGGGTGGCAGAGACATGATTTTGCCTAATTTTAGCCAGGTAAACAAATACTCTATAGAGAGAAGCTCACCTTCGCACATGTATTCTCCATTTTCTATAAAGTATAAAATCACAAGATAAGAAAAAAGCTCGTCTTTGGAATGTGTTCTCCACATTCCATTGTAAAATGTGTTATTTTGTGGAATAAAGTATATTGATCTCAAATCTCTTCAATTTTGTCATAAGGGCTAGCCCATGTTGTTGAATTTTATAAATTGATATAGAATTCAATTAAAATTGCTATTTAACGGCTATCAAGTAACCTAACGGCCGTTAAAGTATTTCCGGAAATGAAATAAGTATTTTGATTGTAACTCAAAATTATCAGTGTAATTATACGACGAATAATAATTATTAGTATATGAAATATGCTATCTGGCTTAAAGAATGCAAAGCTGTGCTTTTGCCAACCCGAATGGGAAAATATGTGACGTTATGTTATTTTTATATTACAGGTAGGTATGTAAAACAATGCAAAAAATTATGGTACCTAACCAATAACTCTAATAGCCTAAGTATTTATTTTATATTAGTTTTGGTATAAGATTTGTTTGTAGATATTATTTTTAAATAGGATTAAATGTTAAAATTTAAATGTTGTATGATTTTTTTAACATATATATGTTCGGCTTTTTTTTTCAATATTGACAACCTATAAATCTGAATCAGTTTGATCAATGAAGTTTTAACTGATATGAAAATATACAAGGCGCGATAGGAACTTACTGATTAATAATAATACTGCAAAAAATATTATTCTGTGAAAAATAATAACTTAATTAATAATTATAACGTAATATATATATATTTTTTTATTTTTTTTTATTTTTTTTTCGAATTTATAGTTTATTATTTCCGTAAACATAAAATTATTGATATGTGTATACAATTAACTTACTACTAAAAAACAATTAAATTAAATAACGTAATATTAATAACAAACCTGTCAAAACATTCCATTGGTTAGCAGAAAGTCAATAAAATAACATACACAATCAAAGACCACTCGCCACCAAACACGAAATAAATGTCTTTTAGCTTTTTCAAAGCTTAGCAACCTTTTTTACAAAAAATCATATAGCACACCGATTTATAAAACTCTCAGCACAAATCGTTTCTCAATCAACCCGAGATATTTGTCAAACTGTCCAACGAATATTATTATAATATAATTCAAACACAACTTGAGTGCAAATAAAAAATTCTGATGTATAAAAAATGCGAAAAAACACGACCTTTCCGCTTGACCACTTCTTGTAGACTGATCGAAGTTAAACATTCATGCTTCAATAAGACATGTAGCTATCTCACTCTCCCACTAGAACTACTATTGAGTAGAGCGAGACGGGTATAATGGTATGCATTATGGTACCGTGTCGCTTTTGACTTTTTTCCGATGATTTCTTTGAACGATCCTCAGAGGATCTATACTTGTATGATCTATAGATCTTTATAGTATGTCCTTCGTGAGTTATGCCTCCGCTGTAGTCGGGTTGATTCATTGATAGGGTTTCATATTAAAGTTGGATAGGGTCTAGGAACATATTGATGAACCATAGTTAATGTATTGTTGCTATAGCAATAAAATGTAAGTGTGGTGATTATATTTTTGTTGTTCACCGTTTAATGCGGGAGAGTCAAAACCTGTTTAGAATAAATACGACATAAGTCGGATGAAAAGGGTTTTCATGAAAATATTAGGTGTGTTTTTTAGGGTTCCGTACCCGAAGGGTGCCAAACGGGACCCTATTACTGAGACTTCGCTGTCCGTCTGTCCGTCCGTCCGTCCGTCCGTCCGTCCGTCTGTCACCAGGCTGTATCTCATGAACCGTAGTAGACAGTTGAAATTTTCACAGATGATGTATTTCTGTTGCCGCTATAACAACAAATACTAAAAATCAAAAGAAATTTAATATTAAGGGGGGCTCCTATACAACAAACGTGATGTTTTTGCTCATTTTTTTCGATATTGATAATGGTAGCAGGTAGACGCTTGAAATGTTCACAATATATTGAGTATATTATTTACTTCAAAAATAAATAATTAAATTAAAATTAAATTAATATTTAGGGGGGGCTCCCATACATTTTTTTTGCGGTTTTTTATAGATAATGGCACGGAACCCTTCGTGCGCGAGTCCGACTCGCACTTGGCCGGTTATTTATTATTTACATACATGGCCTTTAAATTCATTACCTATGCTCTTTTCATTAAGTCCCGGCAAAGGCCTGTTGACAATTTATAATTTTGTATGTAATAATTGAAACAAAAAGTAAACTTTAGAAAAAACCGACTTCCACAAACCCTATTTGATTAGACTGAGTTTAATACAAACAGTAACCCCTTACCCCCCCCTCCCCCCCTTGGGGAATTAATTTTGTCAAATCCCATCACAGTGCTACCCCACGCTACTAAGGAACCTCTGTACAAAGTTTCATGGCTCTAGGTCCACCGGCTTAGGCTATGCGTTGCCTGCCCGCCAGCCACGCATTGTATTTGTACCTAGTGAACAGATCTGGTGGCCATATGTGGTCTTCATGAGCAGTTCCGCATCACAATATTATGCTTACCATGTGCATTTGCACGAGTTATTATGAAAAACAAAAAAATCACTATGGGTCTGCCTATAATATTTGAAGAGTTCCCTCGATTTCTCCAGGATCCCATCATCAGATCCTGACCTGATGTCAATGGGACCAATGG
This sequence comes from Argyresthia albistria, assembly GCA_963457715.1. Taxonomy (NCBI): domain Eukaryota; kingdom Metazoa; phylum Arthropoda; class Insecta; order Lepidoptera; family Argyresthiidae; genus Argyresthia; species Argyresthia albistria. The sequence goes on from OY735281.1 coordinate 1,277,656, forward strand.
GAAGGTAAACCCTTTCAAACAAAAAAATAATTTTCCAAATCGGTCCATCCGTCTAGGCGCTATCGGGGAACATACATAAAAAATAAAAAATAAAATAAAAAACAAATATCCGGACGAATTGTAAACCTCCTCCTTTGGGAAGTCGGTTAAAAATGAAATGGATATTCCACTTGTCCATAAAATGTCAAATAAAGTCATGTGTTTTTATAGAGTGATTGAAAAAATTCCACTTATTTTTGACCACTTGTACTTTTCAATTCAGTTCATCATGTACATATTATTATCAAATGCTTAAATTTTTATCCAACATAGATTCCTCAATCTACTGACCCTCGAAACCGTTGGTCATACGATATTTAATATGTCATTTCAGTTTTCTCTTGTTTACTTTAGAAATAAATTTCCACATTCGGGTTCTCGAGTGTTTTTCTATGATGTAGTGTCATTGTGATGTTGTACAGTCGTGAACTAAAGTTATTTAAAAAATACACATTTAATCACGCCTATTTCTATTTGAGGTGGCAGAGGTACCCTTAAGCCAAAGAATGGCCAGGAATTTTTGTGCTGACATTATCAAGTGTTCTCAGATGATTTTTAATCAGCAATATATAATTTAAATGTGATAATTAATGAATCCGTGAATTAAGTTCACAGAATAATTTGTAAATGTCTGTTACTTCGAAATGTAATTAAGTAACGTCAATGTAAGAAAATTGAAGTTATGTCATGTCTGTGACGGTCATTACATGTTGCAGGCAAATGCTCGGTTCGGCAGTTACAAACTCACCAGTCTCCGTACTTCATTAAATTATTTATTTATTGACATAGTTAGTAGACAACGTAATTAATTATTGTATGGACGCTGTCACCACCAATCTAGGCACTAATTACATTAATTATTATAAAATATCCCATAAAAAGACTAGAACCATTTTTTATTTTGGGGTTTTGGTAAAAACACCAGTTTTAACTTTTAACTAATATTAACAATAAAGATAATGCTAGAGCTCTATAAAGTAGTGCCGATAATTAAAAGTACACAATATTCTCAATATTTTGTGTTCTCAAAGTACTTGTCAAGACAAATTAAACGAGCCCAAACACGATAGGATTGTGTCGTTTGGGATCAGAGTTCCCATGGCTACCTTCCGGCTTCAGCATCAGATCAGCACCATGTCATAAAAAATATTTAAAAACCTTTGGTATTTGTCTAGATGAAACCAACGAGCCCAAACATGATGGTGTTATGATGTTAACATTGATGATGAAGAGTTCCCATGGTCACCTTCCGTCTCCATCATCAGATCAGCTCTAAGTTAAAAAAATATCGCATTTTCATCTAAATTTTAAATACGTATGCAAAATCGGATAACGGAAAGTGGGTCAAATTCAAGCCGACAAATTTGAAGCGAACACAAATACATACATACAGTGCAAGTTAAATAAAAGCTTTTAAAATAAAAGATGAAGCCTATTTTAGAAGCACTTTGGCATATTAAGCAAGTTTTCTCTTTCAAGATGCCTAAAAATCTGATCACATTCTTATCATTCTACCCAATTTTTTCATTTTACCGTAACATGACGAATCTCACAGCATGCAAGGGCCCGCTACACAAAAGGGTTCATAATGAAAAATTCGCATCGACCAGCCAAAATTCAAAATAATGATTGATCGATCCTGCCAAAATTATTTTGGCGCGAATTTCTCCACTTTTTTCGCTATTCTCCATCTTTTTCTATCGCCACTTGTTAAATAAGGATAGCTGCAAAAACAGCACGTTCTCAAACTCAAAATGTGTTAAATTAGTGATTCAGTTATGTTTTCGAAACCTTATTAAAATACCATATTTTGTGTGTTGCAATATTTATATATATTTTTAGGCGGACATGTATTGTAGTTCGGTTATTGAACTTCATTGAGATTTTGAGTAATTTCTGGTTCAATAAGGTTATTTATTATTCTCGAGCTTATAATTAAGCTAACGCGGTTTTTGATTGAACGATTTCTGTGTTACTTTGGAATCGGTACAGTACCTATTATTATACATTAATATACAAAGGTAAGATAAAGATTCAAAAGGACATGTCCCTTTTATATTCACAATATGTAATTTTTCAAAACTAATTGAGTGAAAATGATAAAGAGTATTTTTTCAGAGCACGCTCGTCACGCGCCTACCTTCCAGGCGCGGACTCTACTCAACGCGTGTATTGCTCAGCACTCAGGGGAGATAGATGTATTTGATATGCCGTTGTGGAATTTTTTTAGGGTTATAAATATTTTCCTAAACAACCGGGAGTAAAATAATTGTTTGCTTGTTGTCTATTTTTTGTACTTGTCAAAGTGTATGATAGTTCTTTATTTAACCTAATATTTTGTGTACTGTCTCTGTATCTTGTGTTGGCTCTCACACGTTTTGGTTTTTAATACTGTAAGTGTGACCTGCTTTGGTAAATAAATCTTTTAAATCTTTAAATCTTTTTTTATCTCTTTTTGTAATTTATAAACTTTCTACATATCTGTACCACAACGGCTGCCGTATGTTTTTTTTTACAATCACAAGCATGAGAACCTTCATGGTCTCAACAAGGAGGTTCGGATTAAGAACGTTCAATAGGCTAGCGCCCTATCACAGAGGGATTTAAACTTATCAATGAAAAAATCAAAGCATCTTTTGCTCCATGAGCTCTGTGGTCTAGTAGGGTTCCCGCTCGCTTCTCACGCAGGAGATGCAGGTTCAAATCGTGGTGCTGTGTTGACCTTTACTAAAATGATGATAAGATGAGCAATTTATCTGAAGTACATTTTAAGAACGTTTTAATGGTCACGGAAAACATGATAAGGAAATCTTGTACAGTCTATTCGTGATAAGAATGCAGTGAAATTTAAATTTAAATCTGTTTACACACACTCACAGGACAGGACACAACTTTCGCGTTCGAAAGTTTGCCTTCAACTGGTCACTGTGAACTTGGCTTGATAATTGGAAACGATTTAATTGGTTACGGGGCGGGGCTAAGCCGCCGGACAGTGATGACTTTACTGCATTCTTATCACGAATAGACTATAACTGTGGCGATGGGCTAACCCTATGTCACGCAGAGTATTGAATTACTACCTAAATGTGGGCACAACTGCCTCTGCCACCCAGTATGGGAAAATATGTGACGCTATGTTATGATGAAGCATCCATATTTTATTCATTAACTTATCCTTTTTGCTTTTTCTTTTGATAGAGATAATGGGGGCTATATGGAAGGAAAATGCACTAAACTAAAAAGGCAATTAAAGCCTCCAAACGTCAAAATGACATCATTTTAGTTCATATCTACAACTAAGATGACGTCATTATGACGTTTAGTAGTTGTTGATTTTTAGTGCATTTTCCTTCCAAATCACCCCCATTTTCTATTTTCCATTGTATAATGTATTGATTTTTGTGCAATAAAGTATTCGATATATATTGGTAAATTGACAGGGAGCTAGTCCAACGCCAATAGTAGCAGTCCAGTTACAATATTTGTGTGTTCTCACAGCTCAGCTACGGAACCGAACATTACTGGTTAAAAAACATTAACAAACAAACATCAGGCAGGTATCGTTAGTCGGGCGCACATTCTTAGTGTGGAATGTCTTAACATGATGGCGTTAGGGCGGCCGCATGCTAAGGAGGAGATTTTTTGAGGTTGTTTTAGACTTAGTAGGAAATCAAAATCAAAAATCAAAATGTTTATTGTTTAACCATGAGTATTATCATTATGTAAACTGAAGCCGCCTTTTAAGTATGAAGATACCTGTGCCAGACGACTTCGCTCTCCGACCCAAGTCTTATTTATATCATAAGTAAAACAATTAAAAATAGATTAAATAAGTCAACGTTAGATTTTACTTTAATGTTACAAACTTAAGATTTTTAACAACAATACAAATTAGTTAAATGAAGTAATAAAATAATAAATAGACATTAAACATTCAGTATGCAAGTTATTAGGGTGTGTGTGTGTGTGTGTGTGTGTGAGGGTGTGTGCGTGTGTGTGATGGTGTCTGTGGGTGAGTAGGAGTATGGCTCAATCTTACTCGTATCCGGGTAAAAGCCTGTGTCCCTCGGTGAGGACATTAATGGGCAAACTTTACTTTACTTTATGTTTTAGACTTAACTCCAGGGACGGAATTTTTTATGATAAAGTTAGCCCCAGATTTGAGGGAGTGTTCAAATGGAACAGGCGATTAATCGAAGAATAATTCGAAATAGCGGCACGTGATTGGGTGAAATGTTTAAAAAGAGTTCAAGACGATTGTCCAGCAAAATGACCATCTTAAAAAAATTATTCAAGCAGCTGAGATACTTCCTGAATCCAGAAAAAATATATATTATAAAACCGTCCATTGGCAAAAAATTTAGTGTTTGAAAACATCATAATGCCATTGGAAACTATATGGAAAAAAAAATCTAACAGTTGTTTTTTTTCTTCATCTAAAACGAGTTATTCCAGGAATAGGAACTAGACAAGGAACGCTGGTATTGTTCTTAGGTGTAAAAATCGGTAATCAAAATATCTAAAAATTTAAATCATCAGCGGTTTTTGTGTAATTTGCAAAAAACACACTTTTTTGCCCTTTTCTGTCGCAGCGACGGACTTTAGGGCCGCGTATACCGTACGCCATTATAAACTTTATTTTAACATATTTCTTTTATAATTTGTGAACATTCCAACCACAACAAATCTAGTTACTTTCTCTACCAGCTACCTTCACCCTCATTTTTCTCTTTTAAATTTAAGTTTCTAATTTAATTTATATTATGTACTTTTTTATAGTTTGCTTTATACTTTTGTTTTCTGTTCCTACTACTTACAGATCTCAGTAATTTGTAATTTTTATTAGCTATAATTATTTAATAAGGGAAGAGCTCTGCAGCCTGAAATACAGGTTCTTACCTAGCTCAGGCTCAGATGTTCCTATTATTTATGCGAATACCCTAGCTAAGCACCTTGAATTTTGTATATTTTTCTCTCTATATTTTTATGCCCAAATAAATAAATAAATAAAAATAGCAAAATAGTTGCTAATTTTAGCGATACCGGGCGCCTTAACAAGCAAATAATTGTTATATAAGTTTCCCTATCGACCAGCAAATGTGGCATTTGTTAAAATATTGTGATATATTCTGATGTCCCATAAAAGGACTAATAAACATTAAACAAAAAAAAAAACGAATTAGAAAAAACACTGGATTTGAAAAAATGCTACCTCATACAAAAGACATCAACGAGCGCGCGTGCGCGTTGATTTTATTTAACAGCTGCTTGTTCATTTTGCACAAAAGGCCCAATTATAATTGTTTTATTTGGTAATGTCATCAATTAAGATCATAATAGATAATAAGGTATCAGATGAACTAATTAAGAATACTGAGGAAACTCTTCTAAGAAATAATTTTAATAGCGGAACCGGAACAATGATTTCAATTGATTTCAATGTATGTAAGTTTAGGTGTACAGCTGGCCTACCGAGGATCCCCTTGCGCGCGCGCCGGCTTTGTTCCACTATCTAACTGATTTATTGAGAGTCGACTGTCGCGCGCGGGTGCGACTACGCTGAGAGGATGAGCGATGGCGGGCCCTCTGTAGACAGATCTAAATACAGTCATACGTTAGATGAATGCTGGGTTATTAAGATTTGTCTAATGATAGCCAATTTGATGTTAATTAATTTAGTGAATAAAAATTTTATGCTATGGTGGCATGATTATAATTATGAAAAACTAGAAAAAGAGACCTTTGCACTCCCTCCCGTCCATCCATTTTTGACTGAGTGAGCGAAGCCAGCGAAGCATCTCCGTTTCAGGATTGGACAAAAATGCTATCGTATGTCGTCCGTCCATTCTGTTTGTCCATCTGTCTGTCTGGCTATTCTCTACAGGTCACATTTTTCAACCGATTCTCGTGAAATTTTGTGAGCTGGTTGGATATTTTTTTCGAATCTAAGCGACAGAATTTAGTACATAAAGCTGCTACGACAACATAATATCGTTATTACCGAAATCAACGATTTCACATACTTAAACAAACATTCCGAAACCGGTATTTTTTTATCGCGTCTCATCCGGGAATCTCGATCGCTTCAGTCCCCTCCTGAGTCCCACCCCGTACATCCTTATACCCTAGCCCAGTTTTTAAGTCGGTAAGTTTGTCATAATAGGCGGTTATCTATTTAGAGGGAGCTCTTGGTGTGATTCAGAGATTTTTTTTCCAAGAAACTTTTTTTTTCTAAGTTGGTACTTAACCAAGAATTGGATGATTCAATTTCTCTCTCTGTGGCCAGGGATGTTTAAACTCTGCCATGTGAACTGGAACAAACATCATGGGTTCTTAATAACATAATGCATTCTCAAGGAATATAAATACTTGCCTACTCACTTTAACTTAATAACATTAGACCTATGTAACCATCGTTCAGCTGCTGTTTAATTAATTGTGTACCCCCTAAGTCGAGCCATTGTCATTCTCCTGGCCGAAAAGGGAAAAATATTGACATTAAAATTAGTTTGACAGTGGGTACCTACGTCAAAAATTAGACATTCATTGACGTCTTGGCACTCACTGTCAAAATAATTTTAATGTCATTTTTTTTTATAATTTTAATGTCAATATTGTTCCAAGGACTCTTTTGTCCTTACGCTACAGTACAGTTACGTTTAAGTGCCTTGTAATTGGCGTAACATTCTATAATGTCACTTGCATATTACACTAACAGCTGTTACCTGAATAAATAAAAGAAATAAATAAAATAATGCTATAAGTATTAATAATCGGCCAAGTGCGAGTCGGACTCGCGCACGAAGGGTTTCGTACTGTTATCTATAAAAAACCGCAAAAAAATAAAATCACGTTAGTTGTATGGGAGCCCCCCTTAATATTAAATTTCTTTTGTTTTTTAGTAATTGTTGTTATAGCGGCAACAGAAATACATCATCTGTGAAAATTTCAACTATCTAGCTACCTCGGTTCATGAGATACAGCCTGGTGACAGACAGACAGACAGACGGACGGACCATAGTATAAATAAGAAACAGAATAGAACTTTGTCTATTTTATTAGCCTGCGCGTCTACGACATGGAATGCGAATGGACTTTCTGTTCTGTTCTTCTTCTGTTCTTCTGTAAGGGGGCTGAAGTGCCTGCACGTGGCCCACATGTGCGGGGCCTTTAGGATGGACTTTGCTTTAGGTGTGATTTTTCACGATTCTGCAGCTCTGTCTACCCCTCATTGGGAATGCCGCCGTGAATTACAGGATGACATTTAATTAGCTGATCATATTTAGGGGAATGATAGTACCCATAATTATGAACAACTATCCCCAAGAAAAATATAGACGCAAATTAAAAAAAAAACGTACCCCAGTAAGTACATTGCCCCGATCTTAAGTTACTATGGAAGACACAAAAAAAATATTCGTTTGCGACCATATGTTTCTTAGTGAAAGTTGTTCATAATGATGAGTACCTACTATCATTTCTTAAAATATGGTCAGCTAATTTAATGTCACCCTGTATGTGTGTTATTTATATTCGTTGCATTCCAATTGCCATGAAAGTGATATTAGATCGTATTTCGAATAAAATGTATGCAAATAACAAATTAACATAAAACCGTACGAGTATAAACTCGCATGCTTATTTTGTTGTAACTCATGTGTACCCTGAGAGTATGGCCCTTGGCCCTAGCTCGATTGGTATATCTCTTGACATATCTTGTTTCTTTTAACCTCACACGGCGAATTAGCCTAGCGATACAGCGAGGTAATGGTGCCAGCATGTTGGGCACCCTGCCACTCGACGGCGGCGGTGACCTCAAGGATATTTTTTATTTTATTTAATTGTTTTTAGTCGTAAGTTAAGTTAAGATGTATATTGTATATAAATAAAGTCCCTTGTTATTGCTATGAAAAAAAGTTTCTTTATAAATTCAAATTCAAATCACAGAAATAATCGCGTTCTGATTGATCAAACTTCAGTTTGAAGTTGGCGAAAATTATTCTAAACATCCACAACAAAAAATAGAACTACTGAGTGACAAACCTTCATTAAAGTGTTGAGTAACCGATCATGTCAATTGCATGTAGACGCGGTTAGTGCTTTTTTGTCATAAATAAGACCAACATTATTCTACACAATTTTTCGTAGTTATTTGAAACTAGGGACAACATTTCACGGGACAGCGGGAACATGCTGATCAGTATGGCGACTCAAGAACGCTGCGCATCCCACGAAATTGCATGATTTCGAAAATAAAATGCGAATAATACTAATTATAGTATAATGACTGAGCCTTAGGTGTTTAGTATTTGAGAAATACTGCATTCTGTGATATAAAATCGATTTGGTTAAAAACCCTGATATATTTGGTAAGATGTGTGAATTTTTGTTTGCGAGTTTTTGGAGAATACCTATTCATAATCATATTTATATTTGTTTATTGCACGCCATAATAACATTAAGATCTTAAAAAATAGTGTAGATAATTATGGACCCTGTTGGGCACAAGCAATATTCTATCTAATACAACGTGTAACTCTAAGTACGCAAAACCTTATAGACGCCAAGTGATTTTTATTACAAGAAAATTATTGATGAAAGAAAACAAAAATAAAAACTAATACTCTAGAAGATATGAGCAGTTTTCGTTTTCCTAACAATTCTAATAGTTTCTCTTAGCTCTGCCGCCTTAAAAACCGCCCGCAGTACACCGCCCGCGATAGCACAAAATAGGTACCTAGACTGATTCACACCCGCCGTTTGTTCCCTTCTAACGTTCATTGCGAGATCCTTAGTTTGAAAGAGATAACTAATATAGCGCGCGCGCTTGCTTTGTGGATTGATCTGCCGCTGCTATCGTTCGACACACTTATTTGAATATCTCGCTGGATCACGGCAAATGATAGAAGCGGCAATAAATAATTATGGATAAAATTAAAAAAAAAATGATGTAAGTAGTGATGGAATCGATTATACTCGTCATTCTGAACAACCTATTTTCAGGTTTTGCGTCCTTAAAGTTACACGTTGTATAAGTACTTAAGTATTATAGCCAAATTATTCTACTCTATTAGACTCTACCTAATAGATTTTGATGCAATTTTACTGTCACGTGTTTCCAGAAATCTTGTTTTACTTTAACTATTTGACGTAGTTTTTTTGTCACCAAAATACGCAGTACTTACAGTCTTCCAACCACCATTTGGCGCCTCTTGCCGTCAGTTTCAAGCATTTTAATGCAACGAACATGTCAAAAAGCGTAAGTTCCACATGTCAACGCAAGCCAATAGCTGGAAAGCTGTAGGTAAGGACTAGTAACAGAACATAATTTTTCACGAAATTGACACGTAAAATGCAATTGGAAACTATCTGTGACGCTCGCGGGGCAACACCTGGAGCACGATTCTCGCGCCTTCGATATACGGATATCGATACCTATATTGACAGATTCCCCTACAAAATTACTCGATATAGGTGTAGATATCGTATATCGAATGCACGAGAATCATGCTCCTTGCGCTGACTGAAAATCAGCGCTGAAGGCCTGGCCTTCAGCATATCTCTGAGTCAGTTGCCATTTATAATGACAGTGACACACCACGACCATCATTCATGTGTTTTCAACTATTGATGATATTGTTTGTGTCTAACTTTATGTTTTTGGTTTCTTTTGTCTAACTGTATGTTCACTGTCCTTGTAATAAACGTTTCTTTTTTAGGGTACCGTACCCGAAGCGTGCCAAACGGGACCCTATTACTGAGACTTCGCTGTCCGTCTGTCCGTCCGTCCGTCCGTCCGTCCTGTCTGTCACCGGGTCCGTCTGCACGAACCGTAATAGCTAGAAAGCTGAAATTTTCACAGAATGTGTATATCTGTTGCCGCACCAACCACAAATACTGAAATACAAGAGATATTGCAAATTAAAGGGGGCCCCGATACAGAGACGTGTTTAGATACACTTACGTATTTCAAAATGGAGATCTTGAATAAAACTGTTTATTTATTGTCATAGCAACCATGTCATAGACACATATACTACACATTTAAATATGATAGCATATTTCGCGTCAACCCACATGGTTGTGGTAGTTCAGCCGGTATGATGTAGACTCTCAATCCGGAGGTCGTCGGTTCAAATCTCGTAATGGCATAAACTTTTTAAATTTTCTTTTTGTTTATTTTTGAAGTAAAACTTCTTGGGGCACGGGGGTAAAATTTATTTAACCTCTCAACTGTGGGTTATTCATATATTTGCTTTTCAATTGCTGCTAGCCGGGTGCTATCACGAGTGGCTAAGAAATGTAACGGAAATTGGAATCGGTGACGTCAGGGTCAGCTGAAGACTTTTAAAACCGCAACTATTTTCAATACGGTTTTTAACTAATCAGATAAGATAATAATACATTCGTACAATAAAGAATGTTAATTAGTGAGAGAAAAACCTGATGAAACGTTAAGAAATAAAAATTATTTTAAGCATTCTTCCACGAGTTCTTGATTTCCGGTATGGCCAAGATGGCGCCGCCGCCGCCGCCGCCGCTGGCTGGGATAAACAAAACCAGTGACGTGACCAAAAACTACTTCGTTCAACCTCTTTGTTGGAACCGGAACTTATGTTTGACAGCTGTGCGATGCGATCCATACAGTTTGTAAGAAAAGAGTTTCATCAATGTCACACGGGTCGATATGGATTTCTAAAACAAGCAAAGCAATGCATACATTTGAGCGAGACGGCTAAAAGACGTGACGTCAGATGGTATATAATCTGAGCGAGATGCAAATAGTAGTGACCTCAGAACAATAGTAGTGACACTATTGAATGAGTTAAGTATATCACCACGAGCGCGACAAATTGTAGATAAGGAATGGTGGGAAATAAATGACATGACGTATTAAAAGTAAGTACAAGTTTAAATAATTTCAAATAATCGGACGTCTGAAACTTAAAAGTAACTTGAAGCAGAGTTTGGATCTCAAAATTGGAAATTTAAATCTCTTTTAGTATAGGTAGGTATAGGTGTATAGTATAGGTACCACTTAATGATCTAGCTACAGAAGTTTTACTTCTAACACGTGTACGGTGCTACACGCGTATCTTTTTTTTTATTGTTTTGAGTGCTTTTGATTTGTTGTACGATGGTACGGTACCCTTCGTGTGCGATACCGACCCGCACTTAACCGATTATTTTTTTTCTTCTTTCTAAATGTGAGCCTCTGTCATGCAGTGTGGAAAAAAGTGCAAGAACAGTACTTACAGTAAATCCTTTTAAATATTTCACAATACCCAACCCTTATACCAGGAAAATTCCCGAGATTCTAAAATGCCGCTATTCGAGGCGTACAATAAAACAAACGAAACAAAACCATTTTTATTACCGTTACAAAACTAAGCACAATAAAAATATTGCCGTTGTACCTAACATTGCTATGCTGTGATGATTTGTACGAGTAGCTTGCAATAAAGGATTAATATAATAAAACAGGGAGTTGTGGAATACGGCAGTTCAATGTCCAGGGTATGAAAATATGTAAAATATGGTAAAAGTAAATGAAGAACTTCGTGGACTAAATCAAATTAAATCAAATTTATTTATTTGTGAAACATTGATAATGATAATGATAATGAAGCTCTTTATTTCCAAATTTAGTTAAGTTTGCTTAAATAACATGAAATTATTTCATTTTAGTACAAAAATCATTCCTATTTTAAATTAATTTATTAATATAGCATGCAAATTATATAGAAACAATTAAGATTAATTTATTAATAATTAATTTCACATTTTAATTGTATTTATTTTTGACTTGTATTTATGCTTTAATTGTATTTATGTTTTAATTGTTTTTATGTTTTAATTGTATTTATCTTTTAATTGTATGATATTATAATTAGTATTTATTTACATATATGTATTTGTTTATTGGGACACCCATTTTCGGGTGAAGGCCTCCTCCATCTGTCTCCATAGTGCAATATGTACATTGAGGTGTTATAAAATATTACTTATCTCTATGTTTATCCATCGGGCATGCAAATATTTCATGCTATTACCTATGTACATGTCAATAGTTTTGACAGAAAAAATAACCGGCCAAGTGCGACTCGGACTCGCGCACGAAGGGTTCCGTTCCGTGCCATTATCTATAAAAAACCGCAAAAAAATAATTGTATGGAAGCCCCCCCTAAATATTAATTTAATTATTTATTTTTTAAGTAAATAATATACTCATTGAACATTTTAAGCGTCTACCTGCTACCATTATCAATATCGAGCAAAAATGAGCAAAATAAAATCACGTTTGTTATACAGCCTGGTGACAGACAGACGGACGGACGGACGGACGGACAGACAGCGAAGTCTCAGTAATAGGGTCCCGTTTGGCACCCTTCGGGTACGGAACCCTAGAAACACTTGGAGTCATATAACATTAGTCAAATCACCTTAAACTTACAAGTTATTATCAAAGAGATATTCTGATATAGAGTAATATATTTTGTTTATTAGAAGCTTACGTAATTTCCTTTTAAATTGCAATATATTGTCTATTATTACGTATATTAACAGGTAATAGTAGTAGTAGTAGTATATTAACTAGTTTCGCGTTTGCTTCTCACGCAAGAGATGCGGGTTCGAGTCCCGGTGCTGAACATGTACCAATGAGGTATGTAATTTGTAAATTATTGGACGTTCGGTGTTCGGTGTGATGCAGAGACTATATATCCAATTGACTCCGCCTGCGGGGAATGCGGCTCGCCAAACGTGTGTTGTATTCAACAAACGTTCGCGTACGCAACATATGTCCGATGACGGGCCGCCAGACAGTTTCGCAGCGGCTGACCAATCACAGCTCTCTTACCTCGTCCCCCGCCGCCGCCCGTAAATTGGTGAGTTGTGTTTCAAAGGAATATTTATCCTATGCGCTCTCCACTGGATAAGTGTTACCAGGGCCCGAATTCTACTGAACACAAGCATACCACAAGCCTGGCACAAACTTGAATACGAGGCATTTGGTATTCTACTAAAACCGGAATCCAATTCACAAGCGCCAGCGTGATGCCAGCCTACTTCGTATTCTACTATCCAAAACGTACTTACGCTAGCGTCAAACTGGCGCCAGCGTAAGCACGCTTTGGACAGTAGAACAAAGTACGCTGGCGTCAAACTGGCGCCAGCGTGAGTACGTTTTGGATAGTATAGAATACGAAGTAGGCTGGCGTCAGGCTGGCGCTTGTGGATTGCGATTCCGGTTTTAGTAGAATACCAAATGCCTCGTATTCAAGTTTGTGCCAGGCTTGTGGTATGCTTGTGAACAGTAGAATTCGGGCCCTGGTGTGATGACACCTTAATTAAGCTGTAGTTCCCGGCCAATAGCGACCCGCACTCAGCCAGGGGTATGGCTCAACCTACTCGCATCCAAAAATGCCTGCGCCACTTGGTGGGGATATGGGCTACATATTTATTTTTATACTAGCTGACCCGGCAGACTTCATACTGCCTCAATTTAATATGAACTTTATTGAATAGCAATAAAGTTCAAATTGACTCTAGAAAACATTTGTATGGGAAATAGAAAAGGGCTGTTTTTAGGGTTTTCCCGGAAACTATTCGATTTTTTCTCGCCTTTTAAACCTTCCCTAGACCTCCACGAACATTTCAAGACTAAGATAAGATAAATCCGTTTAGCCGTTCTCGAGTTTTAGTGAGACTAACGAACAGCAATTCATTTTTATATATATAGATGTGTAATGTAAATGAATTAACGTAAAATGAGATACTACTTTGTTTAGGGACGGCCTGCTGTAGGGGTTTCTCCTTCTGAGATACGAAACCCTAAAAACAACTAAATTACAAGGTTACAAAATAATCACCATTTCACAGTTGCACCTCTATTTGGACAGCGTAATTGCTCAAACATTTATATAGAGGGGTGGTCCCGGTCCCTTTTAAGTGCTACCAAAAAAGAAAAAAGCTTTTTTTTTGTCTTTGGTTACTCGGGAATTTTAATATATGAGTCATTAGAACTACGCCGCTAGACCCATGGTCGTAAAGTATTGTATTTTGGGTACATTTGGTTGATATAGACAACGTGTAAATGAATTAGCGCAAATTGAGAAACTTCTTTGTTAGGGGCATCATTCTGAGCAACTTTTATTACAAAACTGATTTGATCAGAGCAACTTTATTTTTCACTTCCCAGTAGATTTTTGCCTGAGTGGGTCAGCTGATTTGGACTGTTCTCTCAACACAATCTGTCCTATCTTGCCTAGGTTTTCTGGAAGGAATCTCTTCTTAGAGATAAGCTCGCCTTTGCCTATTAATTGTTTTATAAGACTATCTTCACATTGTTTTCCGTGCAATAAAGAATTATGACTTATGAAAGTTGCTCAGAATGATGTCCCTATGTCACACGCAATTTACTCAGAACATATTGGATCTATGAAATTGAAAATTGTTGCACATTTCAATATCTGTGACCCAAAGGTGAAAATTTAAATATATAAATATGGAATATGGGGGCCACTTTTGAAGGGCCAGACGAAAAAAAATATAAAAAGCAGAATAGATGTGACATATCAAATGAAATAGCATGGTGTGAGGATCTTGAATATATTTTTGTAATATTTTAAAGACTTATTTAAAAAAATGTTTTTTTAATGCCAATTGATGACTTCATTCAATTTACATATATTTAAAGTATGCTTCGATGTTTTTCAATATTTTTTATCAATGTTTTAGGTCACCTCACTATATTAGACTAACATAATGTCAAATGTGACCTATTAAAATAGCTATTTTTATATTCATGACCTATTAAAATAGGTAGTTGTTTTTATAATCTAACCGACGACAGTACTAATTTTGTGAAAAATAAATTAAAATTCGTTCGTTTCTCACAATATTACAATACCATTCCTGTGCAAACCTAGTACGCGCGTACGGTAAGTAATTTAAAAAAAAAGTTGCTTTGACAAAACACGACAACATTTTCCCTACAAACATCTCAATCCCGTAAGAAGGTTTCACTAACTGTATTTTATTGCAAATATTTACTATTGTAAACATCGTTGAATAGAGTAGGGGTGTGCTTTAAATGTGAGTTAGCGCAGTAACACAAACTCATCATACACCTACCTGTAGTAGTGCAGTAACATAAACTCATAATAGACGTCTACTTGTAGTTCCAAATTCCAAATTATTTATTGCTACATTGTGGTTGTAGAGTTCTTAAAGTAAGGAGGTCCCGACAATGGACCCTGTCTGTTATGAGAAGTCCACACTCAAAATACAAATACAGTAACTCAATTTTGTTTATCTGAAGGTTTTTACAATATTAATAGGTAATATTAATATAGCGTTACCGTTTTCCTATACGGTGTGGCACAGACACAATTGTGCCCACTTTTGGCCAGTTATCATATTGCTGCAGCTGTGGAGTAGGCAATGAAGGTTACTCATGATTGGCATCTAAAATCCTTCGAAATAGACGACGTTTTAAAAGATGGTGGACCCCTATAAAGTAAATTGTGATCACCAATACGACGGTTATTTTGACGGATTTATGTTGCCAAATCACAAGTTTGACATATGGAAATGTCAGTAAAATTCCGAGTTTCAGACATACACATCGACATAGACATACGTTTAATCACCTGAAGAAAACATGGGTACATCGACAGACAAATTCAAAGGCAGGAAATCAACATTAAATTGTATAAGTAAACACGTAAGTGTTTTTCGAAACAGAAGAGTGGGTTGATGTGGACTGAGCATGATGATGATGTGATGACAAATGCCTGTCTGAGTCTTGCGAATGGACAAACACAAACTTATTTTATTTTATTTCATTTTAAATTGTACTTGATTTTGTGTAATATTTTCATATTTTTGCGTGTTTGTTTGTGCTGAAACAGCGAATAAATGCTTTTCTATTCTATTCTATTCTAAACTTCAGGAAATAAATTGGTGAGTAGATTTCAATGCGTTATATGAGTTAGCGCAATGTTGAGTCGCAACTCAGTGTTGAGTTACCACATTTGTTCTCTACTATGTTTATGTTTAAGGGTCGTCAAAAACGGGACTCCCATTATTGTTCATGTTTTTGTGATTGCAAAAAGGCGCAGTTTTTGTTGACAAATATGTTGTTGTTTATTGTTACCTTGTTATGAGTAGTTATTACACTACACCGTTATTACAGGCAAATAACTGAGTTGGATCCCGGCAGCAGGCAGCAGCAGCCGACAGCAGCAGCAGACAGCAATACTGGATTCTATGCATTTCTATGAAATACCCTACAAACCCGGCAGCATTCAGCTCGGCAGCATGCTGCCGGGCAGCCGACTGCATGCTGCCCGACTGCAGACCACTAGTGCCCGACAGTAGTGCTCTCTCTCTCCCGCTCCCGCGTCGGCTGTTGCTGTCGGCAGTTGCTGTCGGCAGTCGGGTTCCAAATCATAACCTCGGCAGCATGTCGCCGCGTCATGCTGCCGGGTGCTGCTGCTGTCGGCTGCTGCTGCCCGCTGCCGGGTTCCAACTCGTACCTTTAGAATAAAAAAACAATGTTTTTTTTTGGGACCAGCGGTTTAACATTTTGTGTTCAGGTGCAAACAGTAAAGTTTTTCTCTTTAATCGCGTGTTTATGACAGATTCGTCAGTCATTTTATACACAACAAAGACTTATCTGTCACATTTGGATTATCCATATACCATGCGAAAGGTCCCGGATTCAAATCCCGGCTGGGAAGAATGAAAAACAATTACAAATATTGGATGTTTCCATGTTTGTGTTGTGATGTCGCTGTTGCTGATTACCACAACACGGGTTTAAGCGACTTCAAAAAAGGAGGGGTTATCAATTTGGTTTTTCTTTTTTATCATATTTTTTTTTAATGTTTGTTACATCGAAACTGGTACTATTTATGTACCGATTCCAAAAATTATTTCTTTGTTCAAAATAGAAGCCTAATAGTTTGGTCCCATTTTTTGAAAATCTGGAATCGTTCCAGTAGTTAGGTTTCTACATGAAAAAACTGTGAAGTTCAATTTGTTTTTACATGGATGACATTATACATCCAGATTTTTTGTGACTTTTCGGTGTTTATAGCCATTGTCACGAGATATATCCTGGCTGTTAGGATCGCATATTCGTTTACATTATGTAATACGTATGGACTTCACCGTTAGAAGACAGATTTTGTAGGTCGTTTTTGGGTTCATAGACGACATTTGTGTACCGAGCGGGGAGGACTAAGTCATGAAGTCGGTTTTTGTTATTATATAACTTGAGTGGAGGTCTATACTCTCTGCCTAGTCTACCTACCCCTCATCCGGCAAATATGCGTAAGTAAAGTATGTATGTAAACTTGATTCAGTTCTTCAAATACTTTTGCTTAAACTATTTACACAAGATTCGAACCCAGGCCTCTGAGATTGAGACCCACCCACGCACATCTAAACTACCGACATCACAGTATCCTTAACTTATACAAAAACCCACCGTTTGATTGACATCAATATCGAGAAAAACAAGCTAAAGACACGAAAAAACAAGTAAAACATATGTATTGGCTTGTTATATCAAAATTTTACCGAGCTCGCGCGGATGCGGGAGGTTTTTTTGTTGTTTTTGTTTTTTTGCTGTTGTTGTTTTTTAGTGTTGTGGCCGCGCGACAAACGAGGGCTTGCCTGCGGGTTGTGGTTTGATGGTAGTGTTGGGCGATTGGTATCGATATCGATAGTTGATTGACTTCATATACCTAATACATTACATATCTTGTTAGACTAAGGCTAGGCAGAAACAAACGACAAAATGTAGACTGTGAGAAAACTTGCATAATTTTCATAACTATGGCATTGGACTAGGCCCCTGTCACGCAAAATGGTCTATTGAATAGCTGACTCAAACATGATCACTGCTCTGCCTCTGCCACCCTATAAGGAAAATGACGTGTTGCTATTTTTGTATGTTTTTTATTTTCCCATGAGGGTTGGCATTTATCAACATTTACACATATTTTTTATGTTCATTCATGTTCATTGATATTCATAATTTCTTGCGAACAAATCATTGAAAAAAGAAAAATTGAGAGCTATTTGGGAGGTGAAAAAACCACAAAACTAGAGTAACTAAAGGCACTTAACTGACAACCTTCAAATCCGACAGCTCTTGCGCAGTGGCCACAGATTCCATTTTCAAACTTACCATTTTAATCAGTTTGCTTAGTATAGTTCGTGTCGCCTCCCAAATCGTAGGCAGTACCTATTTAAAAATAGTGTACAAAAGGCGAGCTCATTTTTATTATCATCATCATTGGCAACTTGTTTCCGTCAATTAATTTCTTCGTCAACTTATCCCGTCCTCTAACCATGGAATCCGTTCAGTAAATAAATCGATAACTCTCCTATAATCTATCGACACATGTCCCAACACTATTGAAGTCGTAAGCGCAGTGCCGTGTCACATTTGACGTTAAAATATGTTCAGAGTAACAAAGAGGGCCTTAGTCGATCGAATGTTGAAACTGCTGCTCAAAAAAAGTGCCACTTAAATGGACGACCTAAGTGGTGTCTAAAGCCGAGGCTGTACTTCCCAAGCGAAAGGTCCTGGGTTCGAATCCCGACTGAGGGGGAAGAAAAAAAATCCCCAGGTCTTGGATGTTTACATGTTTGTGATGTCGCTGTTTCTGGTTCCCACGACACAGGGTATCCTAGTGTGGGGCCAGAAGTAATGTATCCTGTATGTAAATGTACAGTACGGGGCCTATGTTTTAGCACGTCGGGTCTCATCTCGCTCTCTCTCTCTCTCGCTAAGTCAAACGCGCCGAGTATCATACTCTTGACACCTCGGGTCCCGTCCCGACGTGCCGAAACAAAGGCCCCGTATTGTAATTAGATTGTTTCTGGGACAGTTTCCCTAAAAATCCAACAGAGGACTCTGAAAGTGAACAGTTTTTTGGTATATCCTATACTCTGTGGTAATTGTCAAAGTCAACTCTCTAATTGTTTCACTGCTCTGTGGTTCTTGTAGCAAGAACCACAGAGCAGTGAAACAGAGACACAGAACGCTACTCTAATTGTTTCTCTGCTCTGTGGTTCTTGTAACAAGAACCACAGAGCAGTGAAACAATTAGAGAGCTGACTTTGACAATTACCACAGAGTATAGGATATTCTAAAAATCTGTTCACTTTCAGAGTCCTCTGTTGGATTTTTAGGGAAACTGTCCCAGAAACAATCTAATTGTTGTGTTAATGTCAAACTGACGCAATAATTTTGGGCAGTGTGACTTTGTGGGTTAGTTAAAGTTGGATAGTTGGTTGATCATCCGAATTTTGCCGGATTCAAGTAAGATTGAGCCATATTCCACCAGGCTGGCTCAGCGCGGGTTGATGGACGGTGTCTGCTAGTGGTCCACCCGACAGGAATGATCAAGCTGCCCTATTAGGGCCTGACACAGCTTTACGACGCTTCCTCCACCCTTCGAGTAGATGTATTTCATATTTATTTATATAAGTATGCACTAGTTTATGTGGTCTATTGATTTGTAAGTAATAATTATATGTATTGTACACATGGGTCTACTCCTGCTCAGCAATCCCCTGTCTCATCCCTATTTGGTTTGCTGGAAGAGATCTCTTATTAGAGATAAGCTCGCCTTTGTACACGTTTTCTATGTTTTTTACTGTCCTATGTAACTGTTTGTGTGCAATAAAGAAATCATGAATTATGAATTATGTATATTTGAAAGAAAATATCCCAATATTAGCGAATGCCAAAATCGAAGCATTTCGTATATATCGTATATATTTATTGCACATAAAAGACAAAACACAGAAAATACAGAGAAGTAATTTATAAAGGCAAGCTTATCCTTCAAATGACGATGACATACTTTTCTATGCTCATTTGTTATCCCCTTGGAGGAATTCATCCCTAATGATTAACCTGAACTGCCTCGCAAGGTGTACAATAATGAGCTTTATCGAGAAGCAATAAAGATCAGGTTGCCGTGAGAAATTATGCGAAAGCTGTCAATTATTCGTGGAAAAGTGTGGATATTTGAACACGATTTTGCATTAAAAATATTTAAACCGCCGCTCCGTGGTCTAGTGGGTTAAACACTTGCTTCTCACGCAGGAGATGCAGGTTCGAGTCCCGGTGTTGACCATGTGCCGAAGATAATTGATTTATCATAAAAGCGTGCCACGGATGTTCTAACGGCGATGGAAAACCTCGTGAGGAAACCATAGCTGCAGCGATGGGCTAGCTCCCTGTCGCGGGAAATGGGGTACCTATTTAGTACCTGGCTAAAAGTGGGCACAATTGTGCCTCTGCCACCCCGTATGGGAAAAGGCGTGACGCTATGTTATGTTAGGCAAAGCTCAGCATCGCAAGATAATGCCTCTTGAGCTTCTGCGCAACTTAATGCCACGAATCTGTTAAAAAGCGTTGGTTCCACCTGTCTCACCACAAATTGAAATTGAAATAGAAAATTCGTTTATTCAACAAAAATACATTTGCATACATACATTGCACATAATCAGTATTATTGCTTAAAATAATTTAAAGTGATCTGACACTCTGACACATATATAAAAGTAATAATCTGCAATTGTTGAAAAGGTGACCGGCACAGCTAATGACCGCAGACCGTGATCTGAGATCGCTGATTTTAAGCCAGGCCCAATGATCGTCGGAATACTGTCCCTTCTTGCCTGGAGTCTGACGAGGCACGTTCTCACTTTCATATCCATATTAGTCTGACGAACCAGCGTGTAATAAAATAAAGGATGTCTCACATTGAATGATATAATTGAAAACTGTTTCCACAAAAATATAAATAATATCCCATTGTTCGTTCGCTCACATAAAGCGCATTTGTTTTTGTAAAAAAAGTAATGGAATTGAATCTCTTACCTAGGCCCGTAGACAAGATTCAATTCGCTATATCTATTTCGCGCAACGATAGGAAAATTCAATAACGAAAATTCATGAAGTCATATGACGTATTCTATCTGTCAGCCTAGCTGTGTGCGTCTCTACAAAAGAAATGGCCATAAATACAATACAAACACGCACCAAAAACATTACCCTTCTTCTAACGCACCTACAGCACAGAAGAGATAATAGTACTACGTACAGAACGGCCACTCCCTTCCCCGCGCTGATTCAGATACCGCACCCCACCCCTGGCATCAAAAGATTGGACTAAGGATCAATAGACAGGGCTGAACGCCGGACGAGTGACGACGCGTATACTTTAATATCGCTGCATTTGTCGCGCCACCAGCCCTAGCAAAGTTTACGCACACGTTTGCACGTATACAAACATCATTTGGTTATGTAGTAGTAATAGGTGATTATTTTACGAACGTTCTATGGAGTGTCCGAGGTGTGCCTACAGTTAGTTCCCTATGACCTACGATACATCAATTTACAACGGACTTATTCTCTGACTAACGGCCGGTTTCCGAGACTCTGATCAAAGGGTATTAGCTAACAGAGCGATTAACTAATTTCAGCGCACTTGCCACTATTTTGAATTAATCATTGATGAGCCAATCTTAACCTTTGAACAACGTCTTGGAAACCAAGGGTACGGAGTCTGCTATAAACTGAGTTTCTGTTTTGTGTATTGTGACGTCTAAATAAACGCTTATCTCAACTTAACTTATCTTTATCTTTTCTTATCTTATCTAATCTGTACTAACACTGTACCTAGAAATTGGCCATTTGTGCTTCTATCACCATAAGGCAAACGAGTGTCATCTCCAACCGCACACTCTTCCGTCGAATGACTGCAGTCAAACAAAATGTATGCGCGCGCGCAATTTATGTGTTTATTTAACATTTTTCCAAAGAACAGCGGGACATGTTGTCCCTTTTGTACCAAATAAAACAATGTCCGGTTTATTGATAATTTTAACAGATTTATGCACTGCTTACTTGCGCTGAGCCAGCGTGATGGAGTATGGCTCAATCTTACACATAAACGTAACCTAGAGTCACGCTGTTTCTGATACGAGGGTCTGAGGCACAGATGTGCCGACATTTAGAGATTTATAGTTATATTTATTTTATTATTATTATTATAGTAAAATAATATGAAGGTTTCCTCACGATGTTTTCCATCAGTCGCCCCGTCCCCTAATCAACGTCCGTATAAACCTAAGATAATTTTTTCAGGTAATATGTAAATGTAGCCCATTAAATGCACAAGCTTGTACCCGGATTCGAGTAAAATAGAGCCATATTCTACCACGCTGGCTCAGTGCGGGGATGTTTAAAAAACCTTTTATAAAAAAATAGGCAACCGGTTGGCCAATGCGAGAACTAAAGTCGAAAATTAATTTTCCTTTAGCATGCAAAAGAAACAACACAACCAAAAAAAAAATGCTTCTAAAACAAGATCTTTGCGATATAACTCAGATTGCGCCAATAAACACGACGTCTTAAATGACCCTCTTTATAAAAAAACAAACAAATATGCGTTATGAAGAAAAATCATCATTTTGCATTCTCTTATTTCTCAGGGTTGTCATTTTAATTATTTTTTGTACCAAAAAAAAATTACTAAGCGAGTTCTCATCTACAGCATAACATTCCTAGCCAATAGGCAAATCTAATGTTACTTTGTTGCTACACGACCCCGCAGTCACCCTGTATACCTATATTAAAACGTAAACAAGAATCCACACACAAACCCACATGGTTTCCGTGGACATACTTAAGATGCATAAGTATTTATAATTTACGTTTAAAATAAATAAATTTAAAAAAAATATTTGTTTTACAATTTGTTAATTAAGTAGGTAGGTAAAATAAATTTGAATTTTATTTTTATTTGTATCTAGCACGAGTGTAAGTAACACCCTCATGTAGGTTTTGCGAGATGAATGTGTGACTCTGTTTATTTGTAATTTGTATTATGTATAAATTGAGTTTGAATTGAATTTTATTGACATAGTTGACATTTATCAATTGAATAATTCGTAATTTAATTTTTATATTGTTAAATAAATAAATAAATAAATAAATAAATAAATAAATTGACAATAAATAAATAAATAAATAAATAAATAAATAAATAAATAAATAAATAAATAAATAATTAATTAAATAAATAAATAAATAAATAAATAAATAAATAAATAAATAAATAAATAAATAAATAAATAAATAAATAAATAAATAAATAAATAAATAAATAAATAAATAAATAAATAAATAAATAAATAAATAAATAAATAAATAAATAAATAAATAAATAAATAAATAACGTCACTCCATTTCCCATACGTGGTGGCAGAGGCACAACAGTGCCCACTTTTAGCCAGTCATTTAATACTCCATTTAGCGTGCCCCGTAGCCATGGAAAAATAAATTTAATTAATTAATATAATTTCAGTGGCAACCCTGTCTTGCCAAGCCCAACCCTACACAGGGACCCCCTGCCTTATGCTACAAGTTTTGGCAGAGCCATTAATGTAAATAAACAGTACAATATTCGCAATATTCCGAGAACAATGACCCAAAATGCCCAATGGGTACAACGCGTTTAATAATACAATAATAATAATAAATATCGTATTCCATCATGTTTCAGCTTTGGTATTTTGAGTTTGAGCGATGCAGATTAGGTCGCTAATCTGATCCGAAAAAATACCATGAACGAGTAAACAACTCTATAGTCTATTCGTGATAAGAATGCAGTAAAGTCATCACTGTCCGGCGGCCTAGCCACAACCAATCAAATCGTCTCCAATTATCAAGCCAAGTTCACAGTGACCAGTTGAAGGCAAACTTTCGAACGCGAAGGTTGTGTCCTGTGTGTGTGTTAACAGATTTAAATTTAAATTTCATTGCATTCTTATCTAGAATAGACTGTAGATAGTTGTATAGAGACCAGATTTTTTTTTGGGGTCTTGGTCTACTTAAATGTAACTAGTATAATTCTGTACAAAAACCAACTACTTGTTTTAAAACCAACTTTTAGCTTTTGAAAAAACTTTTTTGTTTGTTTTTGAACTATAGGTTGGTGCAGTCACAGGGTGCTCATCCCATACATATAAGAATTAGTAACCCTTCGTAAAAAAGAGATGGCGTGAGGAGTTGGATTTGTACTTTAAACGCCATGGTATCAGTTAAAATACTTCTAGGTGGCGCTAGTCTTAGAATAAATCCTATATATCTTAGCGCCATCTTGTGGTATTTGCAATTTTTCGATGGTGCTGCACCAAGCGATAATGGCTTCAAACTAAAGAAGCTTCCGTAGCATCTCAGTTTGTTCTAGGTGGTCTATCTGTATTATTATAATATTATAGTATCTGTGGTATAGTATGTAGTAGTAGATAAAACCCCTCTACCAATCCGCACTGAGCCAGCGTGGTGGAGTATGGCTCAATCTTACTCGAATCTGGGTAAAGGCCTGTGCCCCTCGGTGGGCACATTAATGGGCTACATTTACTCACTAGTGCATAAAGGTTTGGAAAACGACCAAGTACAAAGTTCCAAGTTCCAACCACAGGGTCAATGTAGCTTTCTCAAAATATGTCGATTTCTCATCTGTAATGTATGTATGTATGTATATACCTTTGTTAAAACTGAGACGCCTTTGCCCAGCAGTCTATAGGTTAATTGATAAAAAGTTAGGGTAGGTCAGTTTACTTGTGAGTACTTAAATGAATTATCCTAAAGTTATGACTCAGTTCTAAAGCTGTTTGGCGGCGTCAACAAAGAAATTTCCAACAAAAAAAAAACATACTTTAAAAAGCCTCGGTTAAAATTCGACCATTTCTCATCCTAAACTTGGAGATAGCATCTAAAATACTTATATTTTGTCCAATAAAAAGACAGTTTTTTGATCTTATCATAAGGACACCCAAATACTTCAGACAAATCTCCAAACTCCAAAAGCTATGAGAAAGGCCCTTGAAAAAAAACTAAGGCCAAGGCTTCAAAGCAAACAGCCTATCTATCCGGCCAGTGATATAAATATCGTTTTAAAAATTCCTGTATGATCCCTGCCAAAGACTCATACACAAATTAATAAAAAAAAAACCTCTGTCTCGTTCTATTTTCGAGCGTGGAAGAAAGACAGAAGAAGCACTGGCAGTCTCAACCCGCGCGCAAAGAGAAACAAAACGCGTTCGAAATTTAAAAATGTAGTTTATTTTTTTAAAAGGCCGGCGTCACATGGTGAGACAAATGTGGGCCATTCATATTGTGCATGTATTTAGATGTTTGAAATCCCTTAGGTTTTTGTTTTGAGCGCGTGGGTCGTTTTTTACTGAATGTAGTATTTTACTGATAGTACGTGCGGATGTGCGGCGTTGAGCTGGTCCTCTGCCATGAGAAAAGCAGTGGTGCATTACTGGGTAACAAACGAGCATAGCTCCTTTTCACTTATGGGATGGCAGAGGCATACACAAAACTTACTTGTATAAAGAAATAAGATACCCTTGCTGATTTATCAAACTCTCTCATCGGAACTCGGTTTGCTGGAAGAGATCTCTTTTTAGAGATAAGCTCCCCTTTTACAGTGTTGTTATTTACTTTTGTCCTTGCAATTAATTGCAAAGAAATTGTGAATTATGAAGATACATAGAGTGTGACCTGAATGTTGCCATGTGAAAGATATTAAATTCCTAGCATTTCTCGCCAATCTGTAATGCTTGGACAAACTTTACTCCACTGATGCAGCTATGGAGTAATGAAGGTTTCCTCAGGACATTTCCCATCACCGTTATAACATTCGCATAATGTTACTTATGATAGTTACTTATCTACCTCAATGGTACTCGGAACTGGATTCGAGCCTGCAGCTACTGCATGAGAAGTAAGCGTGAAACCCACTAGACAACGGGAAATCTTCAAATATGTAGTTCATTTAGGTGTTAGTAGTCGTAAAGCTGTGTCAAAGGCCTTGGTATGGCAGCTTGATAACTTCTAACAGTCGGATTAGCCAGCAGTCGGACACCCCTCCACCAACCCGCACTGAGCCAGCGTGGTGAAGTATGGCTCAATATTCAGGCCAACCTTGCGGTTGCGCATCCGCCTACCATACGAGAGGTCCCGGGTTCGAACCCCGGCTGGGGACAAAAAGAAACCCAGGTCTTGGATGTTTACATGTTTGTGATGTCGCTGTTTCTGGTTCCCACGAGACAGGGTATCCTGGTGTGGGGCCAGAAGCAATGTATGTGCCTGTATGTAGATGTTTATCTTTATCTTACTCGTATCTGGATAAAGACCTGTGCCCCTCGTTGGGGACACGAATGGGCTTCATTTACATTACTAGTTATTTAATTTAGCAAAAGTGTCCAACGAAACATAAATAGATTTAAATTAAAGGTCACTGTGGCTCAGATTCGTCCTTAATTCGACTTTACATGTCTGACTAAAGTAAGGCTAAATAAAAATGGAGGATGATACATAACGTGGTTGACCTTTGTATGATTCATTCTGAGCGTTATAGCGTTCCCATCATAAAATTAAAACAATTTCCTGCGTGATCTTAAAACACAGCTGCATTAGTTTACATTTATTTATTATAACTAAAGTATACGTAAAAACTAAACTAACTACAACTAAACTAGGTCAAAAATTTCGCCTAGATCGCTGCGTTTATAACGTTTAATTATTGAAAAAAAGCACTTAATTATGTAATTTAAGTCTGCCAAACTGCTAGGCAGTTTGTCGGCAGGTTGAAGAGATCTCTTTTTAGAAAGCTCGCGTTTGCGCATATTTTGTGATGTAACTTTTAACCCTCTTGCTCGCAAGCCTATTGTTTGCTATTGTTAGTAAAAAATAAATATGTATTATTTACGCAAAATGAAAGCCTGAAATAAACGTGTTCATTTAATCTTTCACAATTCAATTCACAATTCTTTATTGCAGACAATAATTTAAACAGTAACATTAAAAGAAAACACATGTACAAAGGTGAAACCCTGCACCTTTTTATTGCATCCTGTATTTAGTGTTTTTTCGTCTGTATGAGTAGTGGCAGACAGACAGACAGACAGACGTCATTAATGATCTTTATTTGAATGATCACACCGACTCAAATTAACTAACAAAAGCTTTGCAGTTCCATATTTTTTTGGTAAGTATTAAAAAACATAGCGTCACGAATTTTCCCATACAGGATGGCAGAGGCACAACTCAGTATTGGACATGGTAGTGAAATAAATCTAGGAACAAGTCTTAAGTTGAAGCATTATGTACAAAATGGCTTGACATTCTCAGAATTGTATATTTCCAGCAGATATATTTTATAACGTCAATTTTGTGCAAAAAATACAGCATTTGATGGCACTTTTACATGACGTCATTCTGTTGTTATTTCATAGAACTCAGGAACAAAAGTTCCGTTTTGACAGTTCATAAAAAGTATCTATTTTAACTTCAGTGTTGGACATGCAAGTCAAAGGAACATGTCTGAAGTTGAAGCATTAGGTATCAAAACGGCTTGACAATATTATCAGAATTATATATTTCCGGCAGATGTATTTTTATACTCAATTTTGTATAGAAAAGACAGCGTTTGATTATGACTTCACCATCATAGTAAAATAAGGTAAATGTAGCCCATTAATGTCCCCACCGAGGG
The DNA here is from genome assembly GCA_963457715.1 of Argyresthia albistria. Lineage (NCBI taxonomy): Eukaryota > Metazoa > Arthropoda > Insecta > Lepidoptera > Argyresthiidae > Argyresthia > Argyresthia albistria. Next base: position 1,305,303 of record OY735281.1, read on the forward strand.
GCACAGGCCTTAACCCGGATACGAGTAAGTTCCCGATCCAAGTGTTGTACACTTGGATCTACCTATTGTTGATTTATGTATCCTGTCCATCCTGGGTTTGCTGGAAGAAATCTCTCGATAGAGATAAGCTCGCCTTTGTACATGTCATTTCCATTTTTTATTGTCATAGTGTATTGATTTGTGTGCAATAAAGTATATATCATAATCATAAGTAATCGGCTTTTAGACCGGATCCGGAATTCCGAGCTGCGCTCCCGGACAAAGATTATAGATGTAGCTCAGAAGGCTGCCCAATTAAAGTGGGACTGGGCCGGTCACGTTGCTCGAATGCTGCCAAATCGTTGGGCTAAGAGAACCACAGACTGGCTCCCAGTAAATGCAAAGAGAAAGCGTGGCCGACCCAGGAAGAGATGGAGTGATGAGTTGGGTCTATGGGATAAAGAGTGGAAGGAGACCGCTCAGGATCGAATGGAGTGGAAGAGGGGGAGAGAGGCCTTTGCCCAGCAGTGGGATATTACAGGCTCATAAAAATAAAAATAAAGTATAAAGTAAGTATGAGTAAGATTCAGCCATACTCCACCACGCCTATTTCATCCTTTTGTTCGTTTTATTTTCTGTAAAATACCGTATTGTGCCAAATTTTATCCAGTTATAACGGGGGGCTAGAGCCTCGCCGTAGCTTTGGAGACATGAAGGTAACCTCATAAAGTTTATAGGGCATACTCGTCACAAAAATACCAATGCCAAGCCAAAACGCACGAAACCAGACGCTGGTATTCGTCAAAAAAGCGACGCGAAGCCACAGCGAAATGAGGTTAATTATAACGAGTCGGTACGTAATTGCGCCAAAAAAACGCGGTCAAGTCCGAGAGGCGTTTGTCAATGTCGGTTCTGTTTATCAACAGAAGTCTCGCCTTGCACATATATAACTAATAAATATCAGGGTGCATTATATAATTATTCTTAATAGGTGATTTATTTTTCAGAGCTGCATCGATGGGCTCGCCCCTTATTTATAGTTGTGTTCCTCCACATTTGTTACCTTCCTACCTTCTGGAAAACACCTTTTTCAAAAGCTAACAACACTGGTTTCATTGCTACTAACTTGACGGCGATGGATAAAGCTAAACAAAATGCAGGAATAAGTAGTTGTTGAATTTCTGGACCCTTCCGCTTGTTCTCCTGGCCGGAAAAGAAAAATATTTGACATTAAAATTAGGGGAAGTTATGCTTTCATCCCTTACAATAGATGTTTTCAGACGTCTTGGTGTCACCTCTCATGCACCCTATGGGGGGGTGTCTTTAAGGTAGTGAGGGGGACATAAGCGCATCTATGCCATCTGCCATCCTATACGGGAAATTGTTAGACAATAAAATATGTAAGTATAAAACTAGGAACAAACATTCGATCGAACTTTTTGAATGCTTATAACGGCATTATACCGTTTTCCGACTTTATTATGGAACCCCAATTTATTGAGCATGGAGTATGACCATCCTGGCTCCTCCTTTGTTAGTTTTTTGCGGCAAAATACATTTATTTCTGGGAGTGGTTTTCTACGCCCCGCCCTAATAATGAGGGGTTTGGACGAAAAATGAGGAATTTGGGCGGGAGTTCTTTATCTCTAAAAAAATGGGGAAAATACAGGAAGCATTTTTGTGCGCTATCAGGAAATGTCTTTTTGGGAAGTTCGGGGAAATATCGGCAACTGTTGTGGAAGGACCATTTTTAAAACTTTTTCCTTTTCAACTTGCATGTGGCGGTCATATTTTTCAATAGGAGCGCATCTATCTTAATGTCTGTTGGCAACTCCAACAATTATTATTTATGTAAAAGCAACATTGTATATGTTTTTTAAGATTCCGATCCATAAAAGGGTATAAAACTTATAGGATCACTTTGTTGTCTGTCTGTCTGTCCGTCTGTCCGTCTTTCTGTCTGTCCAGCCGTTGCTTGCCTGCGTTGTGTGTCGGAAGATTACTTACGTATTAATTGCAGTTCATAGACATACTTACCTACTTAAGGGACATCACCATTCGCAAGCCCTTACAAAGCTGCTCTTTCTGCTAGTACAAAGGTATAAAGTACCTACTCAATAAGTAACAAACATACAAACGAACATAGCTTCACGCCTTTCCGATACGGTGTCGCATATAGGCACCATTGTGCTTACTTTTTAACAGACTTCACAATAGGAGGGGGTTATCAATTCGGTTTTTTTTTATCATTATCACTATTTTTAATGTTTGCTACACCGTAACTGGTAGATACTATTTATGAACCAATTTAAAAAATCTTTCTTTGCTCGAAAGGGAAGCCTAATAGTTTGGCCCCATTTTTTGAAAATCAGGAATCGGTCCCGTAGTTAGGTTTCTAAGTGAAAAAACTGTGAAGTTTAATTTGTTTTTACCTGGATGACATGATACATCAAGTTTTTTGTGATTTTCCGGTGTCTATAGTCATTGCTCCGAGATCAATTCTGGCTGTTAGGATCGTATATTTATTTATATTATGCAATACGTATTGGCTTCACTGGGAGACAGATTTCATAGGCTCGTTTTCGGGTCTATAGACGACATTTGTGTACCGAGCGGGGAGGACTAAGTGATAGGTCATGAAGTCCGTTTTTTTTAAATTGGTGAATTGATAGTTATTCAACCACAGACTTTTATCCACTCGTACGTCCGTCCAAAGTCCACGGCCCGTGATTTTCAACCTTCCCACATCGAGATAAAGTTCAAAACCTATGAAAAAATAGAACAATAGATTTGGGTCTTTTTGGGACTCGGACGGTATTCAACACTCCATATTGTAACGGGGGCACACCTCGGACACTCCATAGAACGCTCGTAAAATAATCACCTATTACTACTACATAGCCTAATGACATTTGTACACGTGCAAATGTGTGCGTAAACTCGTTCGTTTGTGAATGTGTGCGTTCAGCGCCTAAACAAAGTGTCTCCCGAAGAGGCTCCCCGACTCCGGGGTGAGGTGCGGTATCTGAAACCGCGCGGGGAAGGGAGTGGCCGTTCTGTCGTAGTACTATTATCTCTTCTGTGACGGGGGGCTAACCCATCACCACAGCTATGAAGTTCCTCACGATATTTTCCATCACCGCTAGAACAAAGTAAGCATAACTGACTTTATTCTTCGCATTGTTTTGTAGTTATAATCCCAGTCGTATCTCAGACGGAACATGTTCGGGTGGCTCGTGTGTCATGGGAGCACTTAGAAGCTATTTATTATGAGATAATGATTAGTGGAATACGGCGAAAGATGTAGCGATATCAGTGTATGTGTCGGCGGCCGATCGTAGAATTGGGCACATCATGATGTGCCTAAATGGGAAGTATCATGAAACGATGAAATCACTTAAGGCAAAAACTGCGGTAGCTTAGGTAAAGAGATAATTTTCATTTATCAACTACCTAGTGAAATGCCACATTCCTAAGTACAGTCAGTCTTCCAAAGATCTTTTGTCGCGAGAGGATGTTAAAGGATCGCGCACATTAGGACGGGCCGCAGCGTGCCGGGTCGCAGCACACTATCGCACACTGTGTCGGGGCGCAACGGGCCGCATGATTTTGTATGCGGCGATGCGGCCCGCCCCGCCCCGGCACGCTGCGGCCCGTCTTAATGTGCGCGAGCCTTTACAGGGTAGCGCCACTTCTACGCAACGAACCAGTCATCAACATCGACCTTTCATTCCTCATCGGTCAATTAGCTTTCCGAAGGGTGCCAAACGGGACCCTATTACTGAAACTTCGCTGTCCGTATGTCTGTCTGTCTGTCTGTCTGTCACCAGGCTGTATCTCATGAACCGTGGTAGCTAGACAGTTGAAATTTTCACAGGTGATGTATTTCTGTTGCCGCTATAACAACAAATACTAAAAAACTAAATTTTAATATTAATGGGGGCTCTCATACAACAAACGTGATTTTTTTGCGGTTTTTTTGGGTTTTTTTGTGATTTTTTTAGGAAAATGGTACGGAACCCTTCGTGCGCGAGTCCGGATCGCACTTGGCCGGTTATTTTTACAATAGTTTAATCAACTTGTGGCTGATTTCACCAACAATCCCTATCTTTTAGGGGACACTTTATTTTTTTCAGGGGCTACCTAGCGGATTTTTTTTGTGTAAGGGTCATCTAGGCTCCTAGGGGTCCCCCTAAATATAAGAATCCGGTCACCGAAACAATCGCTAAGAAAAAGAGCTATGTCTCCCTTAACTGTTGGTGAAATCGGGCATTACGCTATTTCTTGTCCCTTGCACCAAGGACAAGCCAACATTGTTTTATTGTGTATGCCGGGAATCGAACCGGGAACGCTAAGCGGCTTACCCCTGATAGACATGTCGCGCTGTGACACGATCGGTGCCGGCGCAGGGATACAGGGTGTTACCTAATCATTGTTATTTGGCCTCCAAACTCATAAACGACCAATAAACCTTGTTACATACGTACTTTCATGGATACAGCCGACCATTCCGATGACCTGCTTTTCGTGCCTCGTGTAAGCCAAGACGGCTGACGGTGCAGATACCGTCACGTAGCTAGTTTTTAGAATTTAGGTTTTTTCCATTGTAATAGAGTCACTTTATATCTCACATCGATTAGAGTCGCAACTCTGTAGAAATAATTAATAAAATAAGTTAAAATCATTTTGGTTTTTTTTGGATCCTTCGTTGCGACCAAACGTAATTGGCGCAGCCGGTAGGATAGTTGAGTCAGTGCTTCCTGGTTCCTGCCAATCCTGGTTCCTGTGGCCCGGGAAACGTCGTCAGCTATCCCGAAACCTACAAATAAATCACGTCGGTCAGCCAGCGGAGGAGTATCCAGACATCGATACGCCCAGAGATACCAAGATGCTTATGTGAGTACACTTGATTCTTTCTTGTGATTGCTCATCCCCTAGTTTAATCCTATTTTTAACCCTGTATAATATTAAGTTTCCAAAATTTTCCACCCACGCGTCCAACGACGACAATCGGCGACTTACTACCCCAGTAGTGTAGTAGGGAACCGTAGAGTAGCCCAAGATTTTCTCAGACGAATAGAAGAAGTGGAGGAAGACGAACAAGTACAAAGTCGTAGATCACGTAGAAGAATGGAGAGCACAGGCGTAGATATCATTTACAAGGCCTTAAGGCTCCTTCCCGAGTTTGACGGTAACCCCAATGTTCTGACTAGGTTCATACAGTTATGCGACCAGCTAGTTAGTGCATACGTGAAACCAGGCCCTGAAAATGAGTTAACGAATTTATGTCTGCTGAATGGTATTTTAAATAAAATCACCGGTGCCGCAGCGCGAACGATCAATTCGAATGGCATTCCAGATAGTTGGATAGGTATTAAAAGTGCCCTTATCAATAACTTTGCCGATCAGCGAGACGAGACCGCACTTTACAATGATATGTCCCTCCTATCACAAGGCCAAAGCACCCCACAAGATCTTTATGAGCGATGCCAAAGTCTTTTTAGTACCATAATGACCTATGTAACATTGCATGAGAGTGTCGCCACAACGATTGAAGCGAAACGGGAGTTATATAAAAAACTCGCATTGCAATCTTTCATCAGAGGACTGAAAGAGCCGCTAGGTTCCCGTATTCGGTGTATGAGACCCGCAACTATCGAAAAGGCTTTAGAATATGTACAGGAGGAAGTGAACGTCATGTACCTTCAAAATCGAAATGAGCCCCTATCTGATCGAAAACATCCCCATTATCAGCCCATTATAAAAATGAGCCCTATCCATAGTGCCCCTTCAGCGCCGCTTATGCCGATGTCCCGACCATTCAACTTCGCTAACCCGTTGCCCAATTGGCAACAGCGCCCTGGTACCGTGCCGTTATGGAAACCGAATAATTCTCAGCCCCAATTCAATCCACCCCAACGCATGGCTAATATGCCCACGCGCACGCAACAAATGTTCCGAGCGCCACCACCGAATTATAACCCTCACAGTAATGTCTTCCGAATGCAACCGCGGAACCCTAATTTTGGTGCAAACCATAATTCACCAAAACCTATGAGTGGAGTTGTCCCGTATGTACCGAAACCATTGCCACCCTCCGGTCATGATTGGACACGATATGGCAATCCACCTCCGAATAATTATTTTAAATCGCGAGAGACTAACTTCAATGAGTGCTATGGCTATGATGACTATGAATATGGCCCCACTTATGACGTAGATTACTTCCCGGAACAGAACAGCGAGTACTATGAGTATAATCCTTATCTCTCATGCGAGCCCGAGTCAAGTTACTGTTATCAACCTGTCCCCGAGGTAAACTCCAATAGCGATGATATGTCTCCACAGTCTTCATCCTTCGTACCTGAGGATTTTCCCAAAGCATCCAAGTCAGACAGACAAAAATAGAAATTAATTTACAGACCCAACGGCAATTACCGTTTATTCAGATCGCGAACCCCCCACTTAAGTTATTAATAGACACTGGTGCTAATCAGTCGTTTATAAGTCCTGAAAGTATTGAAAAATATTTTCAGCACATTCCACTGAACTATGATCCATTCGAAGTAACTAATGTGCATGCTACTAGCCGCAATGACTATTCTATAACCCTGCCAAGTTTCCCCGAATTCAATGACAGCAATGATATCACGTTTTTCGTATATAAATTTCATAATTATTTCGACGGTCTTATAGGATCAGATTTACTGACCAGTTGGGAATGTAACATAAATTATAAAGATAAAGTTCTGGAAACACAAAGTACAAAAATTCCCATTATCATGTACGACTCATGTAACGTGAACCTCTACGAAGATATCATTCCTGCGCATTCATCGAAATTGGTGCGAATACCGGTTAACATGCATGATGGTGATGCAATTATTTCGCAGCAATTAATATCAAATTGTATTGTAGGTAATTGTTTAACATCAGTTAAAAACCGTCGCGGTATTTTAGAAGTAACTAACCCGAGTCCAAATGACGTCATCTTTTCCATGTATCAACCCGTTCATGCTGAAATTTATAACAACGAATGCGAACGGTCCCAGCAAATATCGCCGCGATCGAAAGAAGTACTTTCGCGCCTACGGACGAGTCATTTGAACGCGGAAGAACGCGCTAACTTAGAATCACTTTGTTCTCAGTATGCCGATATATTTTATATCGAAGGTGAATCGCTAACATTCACAAATAAAATCAAGCATTGCATTAGAACTACAGATGAGGTCCCAGTTTACACAAAAAGCTATCGATATCCGTTTGTTCATAAGGAGGAAGTTAATAACCAGATTGGGAAAATGTTAGAACAAGGAATAATTCGTCCTTCAGACTCCGCATGGAGCTCGCCAATCTGGGTCGTTCCCAAAAAGGCAGATGCCTCTGGCAAAACGAAATGGCGCATTGTTGTAGACTTCCGGAAGGTGAACGAGAAGACCATAGATGATAAATACCCGATACCTAACATAACGGATGTCCTTGATAAATTAGGCAATTGTCAATACTTCACCACCCTAGATCTCGCCAGCGGATTTTATCAGGTGGAAATGCAGGACGAGGATATCCCTAAAACAGCCTTCAATGTGGAGCATGGGCACTTTGAATTTTTGAGGATGCCCATGGGTCTCAAAAATAGTCCTTCTACCTTCCAACGAGTGATGGATAATGTACTTAGAGGCCTCCAAAACGTCATCTGCCTGGTATATCTTGATGATATCATTGTTTTCAGCACATCCCCTCCATATTGTTAACTTAGAAAAAGTTTTTCAGAGATTGCGTGAATCAAATTTTAAGGTACAAATGGATAAATCCGAGTTCTTAAAACTTGAAACAGCCTATTTAGGTCATGTAATAACTCGAAATGGCATCAAGCCTAATCCTGAAAAACTAGCAGCTATTGAGAAGTACCCCATTCCTAAAACTCCTACTGAAATTAAGCGATTCCTCGGACTTCTCGGTTATTACAGAAAGTTTATTCCAGACTTTGCAAAGATAACTAAACCTCTCACGCAATGTCTGAAGAAAGGTTCAAAAATTAGACTAGATGAAAATTATGTATCCTGTTTTGAAAAGTGTAAAACCCTTCTGATCAATGATCCGATTCTCCAATATCCGGACTTCTCGAAAGATTTCATCTTAACAACTGATGCTTCAAATCTAGCCATTGGTGCAATTCTCTCCCAAGGTTCCCTAGGATCAGATAAACCTATCTCTTACGCATCTAGAACACTGAACAGTAGTGAGATAAATTATAGTACCATTGAAAAAGAACTTCTAGCCATTGTATGGGCTACAAAATACTTTCGTCCCTATTTATTCGGCCGCAAGTTCCAAATTGTAACGGACCATAAACCTCTTCAGTGGGTCATGTCGCTAAAAGAGCCAAATTCTCGTTTAACCCGATGGAAAATGAAATTAAGTGACTATAACTTTACAGTTGTGTATAAGCAAGGTAAAGCTAATACGAATGCAGATGCATTATCCCGAATAGAAATTAATAATGAGGAAATTAGTTCAGTTATAGCTAACCCATCCGAGAAACCACCTTCAATTTCTGGCTCAACTACAGCCACAGCTCACACCAGCCAGGAAAACCCCATTCTAGAAGTCCCAATAACTGATGAACCCCTCAATAAGTTCAATAGACAGATTTGTTTCAAATTAGTCGGAGATATTAAAGGTCGTACTACAGTAACTAAGCCTTTCGAGACACATACTCGAACTACTATTCAAATTTCAGAGTCTAATCTTGAGGAAGATGTAGTTAATGCTATAAAGGAATTCGTTAACCCTAAAGTTAAAACCGGTCTTATTATTCATCCACCCTTGGCTATGTATTCTATCATCCCCATCATACAGCAAAAATTCAAAAGTTCAGCAATGAATATGGTCTTAACTAAAGTCGAACATGAAAATGTAAAGGAACATTTACGTCAACAGGAAATCATTCAGAAATACCATGAAGGAAAAACTAACCATCGTGGCATTGCTGAATGTTACTTAGCTCTGTCTAATAAGTTTTACTGGCCAAAAATGAAAGAACACATAACCAAGTATATTAATGAATGTACTATCTGTGGTCAAGCTAAATATGACCGCAGTCCTATCAAGCAACGTTTTCAGGTAGTTCCACCCCCTTCTAAACCATTCGAGATTGTTCATCTAGACCTCTTCACTGCTCAAAATGAGAAATACCTTACCATAGTTGATGCTTTCTCGAAATATGCTCAAGCATATCATCTCAGAGACGGTACCGCAGTTAGTGTGATTCAGGCCCTCTTAAACTTCTGTACTCATCACGGTATGCCCCTGGTAGCAGTAACAGATCGTGGTACTGAGTTTACTAACCAGTTATTCTCCGAATTCATCAGACTCCATAAAATACAGCATCATAAGATCTTAGCACACGCCCCTAATGAAAATGGAATGGTTGAACGGTTTCATTCAACTATACTAGAACACTTACGTATCTTAAAATTAAATCAGAAAAACGAATCCGTCGTCAATCTCATGCCATATGCTATTCTAGCTTATAACAGCTCAATCCATAGTTTCACTAAATGTAGACCCCTAGATATTATAACAGGACACTTTGATCCTCGTGATCCCCTCGATATAGATCTCTCCGAACACTTACTCCAGCAGTATACCCAGGAACATCGTAGCAAAATGTCTAAAGTCTATGAGCTGATAAATGAGACATCCCTTAGCCGTCGTACCGAGCTAACGGAAGCTCGAAATAAAGATCGTGAGCCTGAAGTAGAGCTTGTACCCGAACAGCAGATATTCATTCGAAACCCATTAGCAGCTCGCCAGAAACTAGCTGCTCGCTATACTCAAGATACAGTCCTTGCTGATTTGCCCATTCATATCTATACTAAAAAGAAGCCTGGCCCAGTAGCAAAATCACGCCTTAAAAGGGTCCCTAATAGTGCACAATTGTTGCAGGACACTTCTGATTCTGATACTTCACCAGACCCACGCACAAGAGATAACACTTGACTCCTTAGAAGAAGGACCTGGACTGCTTCCCTTTAAACTAGGACCAACCCGCGTAATATCTCATTATCACTCATTCGTACAAAGTATAAATTTATCTCATATTCATTCTAAGGTCGATTTAGTTAAAAGCCAAATCGATAGTTTTAGACCTCAGCTTAACAATAGGACCTTATCTCTGTTTGAGCCCCACCTTGATTATCTCAGTAATAAGCTAGGTAAAGTAACTGAACAATTATTAACTTTCGAACCCAGTCGAGCCAAAAGAGGACTCATTGATGGTCTAGGATCCATTATCAAAAGTATATCAGGAAATCTCGATTACACAGATGCTGCTTATTATAACAATGCTATTAAAGTGTTACAGAATAACGAAGATAAACTAGCTTCAGAAATTAATAATCATATTACAATCAGTAAAGAATGGATGTCCCAGCATTCAGTTATTTTAAACAGTATCATAGAAAATCAAGAAAAAATTAAAGACGTAGTTAATAGCGTAATGAAAGGAGAGAGCTACCAATCAGCTGATTTTGTTAGCTATGCCCATTTGGCTCAGCTTCTTTTAATCTTAGGAGATAATATAGATAGTTTAACAGAAGAATTAATTAAGTTAGAAAATACTTTAGCCTTCATTCGTGCATCGAGCACCTATCATTCGGCTTTAACCATAGTTAGTTTAAGAGATATGTTACGTAGGTTAAGAGACATATATAAGAAGGATGAACTTCTAGATATTGATTTGAGAGAATACTACGATATCATAAAAATGGGTTCATATTATAGAAACAAGGAAATTATCATAGTCTTCAAGTTACCGATTGTCGTATCCAAAATCTATTCCCTTTATAAATTATCTATTGTACCCAATAAAAATCACGAGTCCCTTATTCCTACATCCCCTTACATAGCAATTCATGAGAAAGATTTCATGTACATAGAGACAGAATGTCCGAAGACCACTATATGGTATCTCTGCGAGGAACAATTCAACTACCAGCTTCGAGATCAACCAGATTGTATCCAGCAACTTATTACTGTCCAGCGAATAGACGAATCCTGCAAGCCGACCACCATCAGTCTCACCAAAGAAGCACTTGAGAAACTCGACGATAAGCACTACACCCTGAGTTTCCCGAAACCAACCAAAATCCAGACGTCCTGCGGACAGAATAAATACGAAACACTTCAAGGCAGCTATCTCGCAGTTGTACCACATGGCTGTTTCCTCCAGACTCCAGAATTCACCATAACTAACAGTAACGACCGAACCAGAGGACAAGTATTGAAGATAACTGAATTACCGTCCAGAAATGAACTTACCAGCACTCCAGGGTTGCAGTCGCAGACACTTTTAGAATTGAACTCTATCAATTTGGAAAATCTACACGCCAGCAGCACGAAGATTACCTTACAGTCACCAGTACATTTGAAGAAGGCTACAGATAATAGCTTGTACCATACTACAATACCCATCTATACGATACTATTCAGTGCATGTGCACTCGTTATAGCAGTCATCATTCGGAAATATTACACCAAGACGGTCAATATTAAGAAGCAAGTTGGCAATGCAGAGCCTGATAAACCTAAAGAGATATATTCTGAAATTTCAGAAAGAACAAGATTTAATCCTAATCTTGTCTCAGCAACATTTTCGAAGATACCTCTCAAATAGTTCCTGATCTTCGGCGGGAGTTGTTACATACGTACTTTCATGGATACAGCCGACCATTCCGATGACCTGCTTTTCGTGCCTCGTGTAAGCCAAGACGGCTGACGGTGCAGATACCGTCACGTAGCTAGTTTTTAGAATTTAGGTTTTTTCCATTGTAATAGAGTCACTTTATATCTCACATCGATTAGAGTCGCAACTCTGTAGAAATAATTAATAAAATAAGTTAAAATCATTTTGGTTTTTTTTGGATCCTTCGTTGCGACCAAACGTAATTACCTCTATATTTTTACTGAAACGTCGTTACAATTTGTTTGTTTTTAGGGTTCCGTACCCGAAGGGTGCCAAAAGGGACCCTATTACTGAGAATTCGCTGTCCGTCTGTCTGTCTGTCAACCGGCCAAGAGCAGTGGAATTTCAAGAAGTCTGACTGTTGATGATTAGTTCGATGCAGGAAGCACTTATACAGTGGAGAGCGCATAGATACATTTTCCTTTGAAACACAACTCACCAATTTACGGGCGGCGGGGGACGAGGTAAGAGAGCTGTGATTGGTCAGCCGCTGCGAAACTGTCTGGTGGCCCGTCATCATACATAAGTTGCATATGCGAACGTTTGCTGAATACAACAAACGTTTGGCTAGCCGCATGCAGGCGCAGTCAATTGGATTGTAGTCTCTGGTTCGATAGTTATTCAGAGTCGCACTTATTAAATAGGTTTAAAACAAATTGTATTTAAAAACTATATACATATATTCACGCTAAGTAGGAAACATATTCCAATGACATTTGTAAAATTATTTGTTGTATCAATGTGTAAAATTATGGCATCAACTATACAATAGGTAAAACTAATCTAGATCGACATTGGACAGGTCTTCGGTTATCTTCTTTACTTCTGCTTCTGTTCTTTTGTCTTCTGTCTGCATCAGGACCTGAAAAAAGAGGCTTATGTGCAATAAATATATACGAAATACGAAATCCGGTCTAGGCCGAGACGTGCTGCGCCGGCTACAAACAATCCGATATTTTGCGCTCTCGCTATAGCAATTGGCATGCGATTCGTTTGTAGAATTGGGGGCCTGGGAGCTGATTAATTGAACAGGTTGGTTGAATCAGCCTAAGCTAATCACTTGCCGCTGTTGTTCAAAATAGCGGCACGTGACTGGCCGAAACTAACTTATTCAGCGCCCAGGAAACCGGGCAGAAATCTGTATTCTTATATTTAAAGTAGGTATATTTTATTATCTATTTTTTGCTGGTTTCCTGGCAGTCAAAAGGAAACCTAACGGCCTTTAGAGCGTAAGGGCCTATTAGACTACGCTGTCGGCAGGGCCCTGTCTGACTGACTCGTTCTAGTCGTTCCATCATGAGTGAGACGTCTATACAAATCGTGCCCTGCCGACAGCGTAGTCTAATAGGCCCAGTACACAAATTTGGACACAATATTGTGCCTCGGCCGTCCTTTCAGGAAAAGGCGTGATTTTTAAAAGTTATAGTTTTTATTTGGAAGAGGGGGAGAGAAGCCTTTACCCAGCAGTGGGACATGGTGGGCTCATAATAATAATCCCAATAGTCCTTTCATCCACAGGAGTAATCCCATACACATTACACATTAGTCTTAAATCACTCAATATACCCAGATCCACTCACATTCTTCTCCAAAAAGCGACCATACTGAATACTTGCAGAATAGTAAGAAAATTCTTGGGCAAGGACCATGATCTATAGATAGATAGTCTCATAGCACTTGGCGTAAGCCCGTGTGTCAGAACCTCTTTAAAAAGAGTGAAATGAAAAATTCATAAACACATAATAATAAATAGTTATTATAAGTTCACCTGAGCCTCAGTTTTCTTCACTCCATACAGTCTTCTGAGCTCGTCTAGAATGTCCGAGGGAATGTTCGGGGATGGTTGGTGGATCTCAAATTCGCCTTTCTCGTTCTTCACCTGTGCACACGGAAGCTTCAGTTATTATATTTATGACACATAATAATATTTTGAGATATTTCTACATAAGGTGCTCCGTGGTCTAGTGGGTTTCACCTTGCTCCTCACGCAGGAGATGCAGGTTCGAATCCCGGTGCAACAAACGCGCAAGAGTGAACTTTATCATTATGACAATACGGCAAGTCAAACACGAAGCCGATGCCGACTGCGGCTGCGCGGTAGGTCCCCAGATTCTGACTATGATGAATCATCATAGTCAGAATCACTATGTTTGTGGTCGTGCCTTGCTGGGGTTTTTGATTGATACACAGTTAGCTTGAACACTGAAGTGATTTTAATTCACGAAATGTATAACGAAATGTTGAAATTACCTACCTACGTACCTAGGTACCCAATATAATTTTAATGTGTGTAATTTAATAATAAATCTTTATTAATAATGTTAATTATAATTATAACGTGTAATTTAATCAATTTCTTTAAATGCACTGTGTAATAATAAGTATGACCTGAATTGACCTGTAATTGACAATTATAAGTAAAAAAATAGAAAACTGAAACTGAAATGTTATGAATGCACCCGGCACGCGCGGCTTCCTAAAATGCACTAAAAATAAGTATTCGCGAGTCGCCGACTATACTGTCGTCAGCAAAAGGTGTCCGGTTCCCGAACAATCATCATCAACAACAACATACCAGCTCGACCATGGAATCCTCCAGGTTGGGCACCTCCCCCGGCTTCTTCTTCTGGTTGTGGCTCATGTGGGTCTTTTGGGGTTTCCTCATCTTCTGCGCCCAGTTCTTGAGGTAACTACCGCCATCTGTGTTCAGATACTGGAAGATAATGTGAAAATGCGGGTAGAGTTTAGGTCGTTTTTAGGATACCGTACCCGAAGGGTGCCAAACGGGACCCTATTACTGAGACTTCGCTGTCCGTCTGTCCGTCCGTCCGTCCGTCCGTCCGTCCGTCCGTCCGTCCTGTCTGTCACCGGGTCCGTCTGCACGAACCGTAATAGCTAGAAAGCTGAAATTTTCACAGAATGTGTATATCTGTTGCCGCACCAACCACAAATACTGAAATACGAGAGATATTGCAAATTAAAGGGGGCCCCGATACAAGAGACGTGTTTAGATACACTTACGCATTTCAAAATGGAGATCTTGAATGAAACTGTTTATTTATTGTCATAGCAACCATGTCATAGACACATATACTACACATTTAAATATGATAGCATATTTCGCGTCAACCCACATGGTTGTGGTGGCGCAGCCGGTATGTAGTAGACCCTCAATCGGTCGTGAGTTCAAATCCTCGTGAAGGCATAAACTTTTTAAATTTTCTTTTTGTTTATTTTTTTATTGTTTTGAGTGCTTTTGATTTGTTGTACGATGGTACGGTACCCTTCGTGTGCGATACCGACCCGCACTTAACCGATTTTTGTACATTTTATAATGGCGGCAAATATGACCTGGAAAGGCCTGGTGGGTAACTTATATTACTCTTAACCCCTTCGTCGACACATCTTTTCCATCTATTGTTCTCCACTGTTCGGTTGTTCGACCGGTGTGCTTCTGAGAGTGAACCATTTACAGCAAGACCTAAAAGTTCTGCTTTTTCATACTATAATGTGTGAAATGCAGAACTGCGCTGTGGTAGTAACCCACCTGGGAACTTGTCCTTTTAAACTAGATGTAAATCTACCGACACGCAACGCAGGCAGGCGATTTTGATTGCTGTCTGAGTGCCATGGATCTGACATTGCTAATATTTTCCGGTGACAGATGCGGAAGGTACAGAATCACCAAGTTATCAGTAGAACGGCCAAAGCGGAAACTAATGACGCTACTTCGTAAACGTCACTTCGCTGTCAGTTTTTGTACTGTAATTCTATTCAATTGGAGTAGATAGTGGCGCCATAGCAACTTCTACAGATTATACTTGATGGATCTGTAGGAATGGTGGACGCAGTTCTATAGGAATTCATAGAAACCAATCAACACTGTGTGCCTTATGCCTTAGATGTAACAGCTATTGATGATGATGAAGAAGATGATGATATCGAGGATGATAATACCTTTTTGGCCGGTGATCCTGGAGCCTGTCGTTTTGTATTTGCTGAACCTGTCGGATAGGTTTGACCTGAAATAGCGAGATAAAAAAATATATGAATAATTGTATGCGCAAAAGTAGCATGAACGCGAAACGGCTCAACTGATTTAGATGAACTTATTTAAAAATACCTGACACATTTAAAAACTTAAACTTAAAAACATTTACAATAAAACTAACCACGCTGCTCTTAGAAAAAGCATATTACTCTACTCAAGAATTTTTCAATGACAGTTTATAGATGTAGGTTTTATGAAATACACACATCATTCCTCCCATAATTATAATATATAGTGAAGATAAAATATAATATATAACATAGTATAAAATAATATGACATATGTAAAGGTAACTACAGTATAATTAATGTTTTCTAATTAAGTCGTTCTATACCAATATGAATGATATTTCTAATTATTTAAGTCATTGTGCAATGCCCTAACGGGGCCCATATAATTATAGAGTACCTACTATTAAATGAAATGTACCTATTTATTTATATGACACAATAAATAAATACTTAAATACTGAAAATTTTTAGGAAGCTGCCTACGGAGAGTTAAATTAGAAAAACCCAATTGAGTATTCGCAGAAGTACCATCATTGGGAATGGTTCGCATGCATACATAGAACTACTGCGAAAAAATTATTCGCAGTAGTTCCACCTGGAACTGGGCAATGGAACTACTGCGAACGAAGGAAATAACAGCAGATAAATTGTCAAATCTTTGGTGCAGATCATGCGCCTGCAAACAGATGGCGTAAGGTTGCTTGTAACAAAACGACGTCAACTACACTATCTGCCAAATAGTGTGGCAATAGAGGTCACTAACCCGTTAAGAAAATCGATTACAGTGGAGAGCGCATAGATACATTTTCCTTTGAAACACAACTCACCAATTTACAGGCGGCGGGGGACGAGGTAAGAGAGCTGTGATTGGTCAGCCGCTGCGAAACTGTCTGGCGGCCCGTCATCGTACATAGGTTGCATACGTTGCATACAACCAATGTTTGGCGAGCCGCATTCCCCCGCAGGCGCAGTCAATTGGATATATGATAGTATAGTCTCTGCATTTGGCAGATAGTATAGTTTATGTTGTACCGTATACCTATTTATGGACTTACTTATACATATTTCTTACCTATAGGGTTGGTGTTGGATTGCGGCCCAAACTCAAACTGCACTTGGAAATCAGCGTGGTTACCGAAAGCGTAGCCGAAACCCACTCTAGAGTCCGTCCCTGAAAATTAAAATATATATATAAAATTACTGCTAGCCTAAATCCGCGACTTCGTTCGCGTACACTTCTTCGTTCGTACACTTTTTGGTCAAATCAAGAACACATCCCAGTTTTTTTAGTCCATTTGAACTTCCCGTACAAGAAAGCATCCTTCAAAGGTGTTTTGATCTCCTTGGAGTCAGATTTCCACAAATCTATTACGTGCGTCATCATAATGCTGACAGCACATCAATCTTTACATGCCTGCTTGTATTGCAATATGATAAGATCTTACATCAAAATAGTTATGCTTAAAAACAGTCTTTTAGCTTTAACCATTCGGCCCCTGCGTTAATGAATCAGTCAGTCAATCAGTCATTGTTTTCCCTACACAGAGCCACCAACTTAGCTGTTCAGGTGGGAAAAATTGGTACTACGGACTTGTCATCCGCCATCAAAGAGAATACTTACTATACTATATCCGCTATTTAAAGACTACTATGGCTCTAGCGACCGCTATCAACTGAACAGCCAAAGTTGTTTAAGCTAAATAAATAAATAAATAATAAAAATCATTTATTGAAAAAAAAAGGTATAAAACAGTAGTTTGACCCTGGTCCCCACACTAGGATACCCTGTGTTGTGGGAATCAGTTTCTTCCGTTTAGGGCAAAAGTTATTAAATAGCACACGTTATCAACAATTAACAATAAACGGCCAAGTGCGAGTCAGACTCGCGCATTTAGGGTTCCGTACCATTATCTATAAAAACCGCAAAAAAAAATGTATGGGAGCCCCCCCTAAATATTAATTTAATTTTAATTTAATTATTTATTTTTCAAGTAAATAATATACTCAATATATTGTGAACATTTTAAGCGTCTACCTGCTACCATTATCAATATCGAGCAAAAATGAGCAAAAAAAATCAGGTTTGTTGTATGCGAGCCCCCCTTAATATTAAATTTCTTTTGATTTTTAGTATTTGTTGTTATAGCGGCAACAGAAATACATCATCTGTGAAAATTTCAACTGTCTAGCTACCACGCTTCATGAGATACAGCCTGGTGACAGACAGACGGACGGACGGACGGACAGACAGCGAAGTCTCAGTAATAGGGTCCCGTTTGGCACCCTTCGGGTACGGAACCCTAAAAAAAGGAAAGAGAAAAAAGTAATAACTATGTGTAGTTATAAAATATCTTACATCGATAACAAATTGACATTATATCGTCTATTTTCCAACTGTGATGTTACAAGGTATAACCTAATTAAGTGGTCATCAGCCTAAATTACAAACCTACTACCTATAGTTATTCCAAAACCCGAGCTCAATACAGTAATCGGTACCTACTCAGCTGTGTCAACTTGATGACTTTCGACAGTCGGGTTGGCCAAACTCGAAGCCACTTCATCGATCCACACTGACACTCATTTTCCTGGGCGCTGATTAAAGTTAACAGGTTGGTTAAATCAGTTTTGGCCAATCAAGTTCCGTCATTTTGAATAATAGCAGTTCGTGATTGGCTGAAGCTGATTTAACCAACCTGTTAACTTTAATCAGCGCCCAGGAAACCGGGCATGAGTCAGTGTCATAGAGTATGGCTCACTCTTACTAGTAACCCGGTAAAGGCCCGTGTCCCTCGATAAGGACATTATTACATGGGCTACAATCTGTTATATTTTTTTTAAAGATTTATTTAAAATTGATGATTAAACGAACTTGTAAAGTGAAGTTCTATCACAATTATATGAAGCATCTCCCCCGAAGAGATTAGTGACTGCAAGAAAATATATCCTCATAAATCTTATATAATATGTCTTAATAAAGTGTCTACATTGTTTTATACTAATATATTTTCTTGCAGTCACTAATCTAGAGGGTGAGATGCGAATATAATTATTAAAATAACAGCTATATCTTGACCCCTGGATGACACACATAATTATCTCATTATCAATTACATAGCATTTTAAGAGGCACTTAATTGACTAATTGACTTTGCGTGTGCTAATGCAAAATGGGAATAATAAATTAATAAATTACCTTCACTTACAGACCATAATGATCGTGATTATGGGTCATGATTATTTACTTTGGTACAGTCAGCACCAGTGGCATGATTCTCGCGCCTTCGATATACGGATATCGAGACCTATAGCAGGCCTCCGTCACTGAATGTACTCGCGCGCTATAATTACCTACCGAACGCCCGAGCTCTCGGGCAGCCCGGCTGTGGCCCGGCTGCCCAAGTCAGTATGGTTGTCGCAAGCCAAGCGCACGCACGTTTTGAACTGTGTTCGTATCGTACGAGTATCTGCGATGTCTGCCAGCCCTGCGATTAGTGTGAGATCGCGCGGTGCGAGGCGATCACAACTGTACGCTTGAGCATTTAGGCACATTTTAGCATGCAGCGGTTGCTGACGCGACGGAGTAGGCTATTATAGCAGTAGGTATTGGAAATTTCCTACTGAGTGAAGTATCTTTTACGTAGTAACTATTTAGTAATCTGTGCCTATATTGACAGATTCCCTTACAAAATCACTCGATATAGGTGTAGATATCGTATATCGAATGCGCGAGAATCATGACACGATATATTGCACGCACGTCACCAGCTTTTCAACTATTTTTTGGCGCGTGGTGGCAGCTGGGACTGACGCTTGATGACCAATGAGGAATGAAAGATCTGTGTTGATGACAGGTTCTTTGCATTAAATTACGTAGAGTTTGGCGCCCCCCCCCCCCCCATTTGACCGATGAGTGAAGTTGAAAACTTGACCGATGATTGAAGTTTACAACTTCACTCAGCGGTCAAAAGATCATTGAAAGACTGTATTAATGGTCGATCCCAATAACCTATCTCTGTCCGTGATCTGCAGATTACGCGTTACATTTGACAGGTGCGCTATGGGATTTATGTCAAAATTGACACTAGCAATCTCAAATCTGCAGATTATGGATAGAAGATAGGTTATTAATTTCGGCCGTAAGTAAGTAAGTTACCGCCGTACTGAGTCATTTAATGAACGATTAAACCTGTTCCAAATTTGAATTTTCATGCAAAATTCTTTACTTGGTAATCCTTAATGAATAATTAAACGACTCTGAGTACGGCCGTAATTTTTTATTGCCTTAAATTACAATTAACATATGTAACCTAACCTAATCTCTTGATGCCAGTGCCAAGGGTATTTAGAAAATCACCAGGGGCCCAATTTTACGACCCGTAAGGGAAAAAGCGTGACGCTATGATAAGTCATGTTGAATGAACACAAAGAGCTTACCACGAACCTCTCCCTAATATGTACCGTCTTTACAATGACATGTCCAACGAACATGCCCTAGATATCTTTGTAAACCCCAGTACCTTCAAAACCCAACTTCTAAACATTTATAACAAGAAGAAAACATACATTTGATTTTAATTATTTTTTTTTTTCTAGAATACTTTTTTTCTAGAATACTTTTCACTACTTTCTATTTCTGTTTGTGTGATTAGTCTTAATAATCTTAATTGAAATAATTAAGTCATAGGTGTAGCAGATGACATATGTCTTCTAAGCATGCTGTCAGCACATCTTAACGTTTAATCACTTGTTTAGTATGTAAAACCTATACTCTAAGGAATGCAATGTGATTTTACTGTAATGGAAGAGCCCTGCCTCCTGAAATACAGGTGATAAACCTAGTTTAAGAGACTGGGATCCATACAACTATGTGCCTAACTTTTTATCTGAATAAATTATGAATTATGAACTGTTTTTTTCTGCAATACAATAAAATAAAAATAAAAAAATTCTCAGCCATGCGAATTGCAAGCGGTAGATGTTAAAATATTGTATGACATGTCGTAGACAATTCTCGTATACGCTTTTATTTCGTATGCCCGAGAATTGGCCCCTAGTGCCTACGTAACCTGAATTTCCACAAGGCTGACTACACAGAAATTAACAAAGATTTTAACATGGTCAACTGGGATGAGGTCTTCCACAATTGTCGCGATGTGAACGAGATGTTGGAGACACTGTACGAAAAGCTAAACATTGCTATTAAAAAGTATGTTCCTCTGACAAAATCGCGGAAATGTAACTTCCCACCTTGGTTCACAAGAGGTCTAATCAGGCTACTTAACGATAAAAATAAATATAGATTAAAAGTAAAGAAATTTCATAATCCTATGGACAAACTGACATTAGACATGTTAAAGAAAAGATGTGATCGGCAGATAACCGTTAGCTATAACGAATATATGAAAAAGATTGAACAAAGCATCAGAGAAAACCCTAAATACTTCTGGTCATATATAAAGCAGAGGAGGAAGAACAGAAGCGAACTTCCTTCGACTATGAAACTAAACACCGAAGAAGGTCATGATAGCAAAGCGATCAGTGAACTTTTTGCCAAAAACTTCGCTTCTATATATTTAGTTAACACGGGTCAGTCGCCAGCCTTATCTTGTAAGCCCACATATTCTACAGTGTATACCCCTCTGTCAACTATGTCGATCAACGAGTTTGGAGTTCGAAACAGCTTGAAAAAACTCGACCCTGCCAAGGGGGCTGGTTCCGACAATATACCACCTTTGTTCGTGAAGCATTGTGCTGATGTCCTATCATGGCCACTTACTATCATATACAATCGCTCATTAAAATCAGGGGTTTTCCCTTCTCTGTGGAAGATAGGGAAGATTGTACCGATACCAAAAGAGGGTATCAGCATGGACGTCAAGAAGTACAGACCTATCACGATACTTCCCGTCTTCGCTAAGGTATTTGAAACTCTTATATACCCATGTTTGAACAATCATGTCATTCACCAGATCTCTGACAGACAACACGGTTTCCTGCAGGGCAGATCTACTAACTCAAACCTGGTCGCGTTCACCGATCGTCTCGTTGGCTTTGTGGATAGACGCACACAGGTAGATGCAGTATATACTGACTTTAGCAAAGCGTTCGACAAGGTTGACTTCGACATCCTTATTCACAAACTTAAAAGTTACGGTATCCTGGACCCAATGTTAGAATGGATACGATCATATTTAACTGGACGTAGCTCTTACGTGGTGGTCAACGGCGCGCAATCTTCATTGTTTAGCGCAAAATCTGGTGTTCCGCAGGGATCGCATCTCGGTCCTCTGCTGTTCGTGCTGTTTATTAACGATATTGTAGACTGCTTCGAGCATGCCGAGCCATACATGTTTGCCGATGACTTAAAAATAATCAAAACCATTTCCAGTAACGCAGATACAGATCTATTACAACAAGATATCGACAGACTGTACCAATGGTGCGAGAGCAACAAGATGGAGCTCAATCCCAATAAGTGTTACTACATATCTTTTACCCGTAACATCAGAATCAACCTCGCACAGTACAATATTAACGGCACAAGCCTCGAACGGGTGAATACCATTCGCGACCTCGGTGTGTTGATGGACAGCAAGCTCAACTTTACCCCTCACATATGCAATATTATAAAAAAGTCATCGAAAATGCTGGGATTTATAATGAGAGCCTCCAAGCCCTTCAGGAATGCAAGCACAAAAATACTGTTGTACAACACGCTGGTCAGATCTAATCTGGAGTATTGCTGTCAGGTGTGGAACCCGTTCTATCAGGTCCACAAAGATACTTTGGAAAGAGTCCAAAAAATATTTCTTTGCTACCTATCAAATACCACTCTTGGTCACTTGGAACTTCGATCCTACACTGAACGTCTGAGCCACTTCAAAATGACACCTCTAACCGTAAGAAGGAGAATTCTCGATCTAAAATTCATGCACAAGGTGCTGCACGGACAAATAGACTGTCCGCAAATACTAGACTCGTTCAGTATCTCGGTTCCTAGTAGAATTCCACGCCCCGGTACCTACAAACTGTTCAGAGAGCGTCCATGTAAAACAAACCTCGGTATAAACTCCCCCACTACCAGAATGATACGCTTGTACAATACACTGCATAAAACTCAAACCACAGACATCGATGTATACCATGATAAGTTAGCTACTTTTCAATCTAAACTTGAATCCCAAATAACTTTAACTTTAACTTGAACTTTAACTCCAACTTAAACTAAACTACTTTCAACATGTATATTAATTTAAACTTCACCATCATAAAATTTGTAATTAATTAATTAAATTATTATGTAAATCAAAACTGAAATTCATTTAGTGATGTATATTAATATTAATTCAAACTTAACTTAAATTAAATAAACAAACAAATAAAAATTGTAATTAATTAACTAAATAACTATTTTACTCAATATTTGTTATATAATGAAATGTAATTTGATGCATGCTGTGTTTGCCTATAAGTGGACAAGCATCTACAATTAGTTCAAAATGTAACTATTAAGTAAACATGTATTGTCCGTTGGCGGACCTTAACCAATAAAATAAAATAAAATAAAATAACCTCTTGAGGCAAGGACGTGAATGGTTCCTATTTACCTTTCTTGATGGGCGGTATGTTGGAGTAGGCGACCGACAGCAACGATGGCAACTCCTCGGGAATGATGACGGAACATGATGCTGGAATTGAAGATAAACATAAACAAAATTATTATACACAGGCACATACGATTCGAATCCTGGCTAGGAAAAATGAAAAAAAGCCTCCTCCAAATGGGATGGTTAAGACGGCGCCCTAGGCATAAACAGCCTTTAGCAAAACACAAATCGCTCGGAATGATGAATGAGTATTATTGCTGTATGTTTTTTTCACTAGCTTGTTTAGCACGAGTGTCAGCGTGACTTTGCTTTCCCATAAGCGTTACTTTATTAATTTTGCTCGATAGAAAAGTCCTGAAGTTGCCAGAAAAATCTGTCTGTCACAATGTTTTATTTTACAATTTCGCACCGCATCTGAATTTGTGTTCTTGTTATTTATCTAATCATTATAAAAATGGCACAGTATGTTCCTCAGTTATACTTGCTTAGCTTGGCTTTAACCTTTTTTTTTATTTAATTTCCTCTAAAAATAAGTTAAGGATGAAATTCTAAGTTCTGATTGCCCAGGGCTCCCCCTTAAATTAAATCTGATGTCTATCTGTTGTCTGATAATTTTCTGTCTATCCTAAGTTTGCTGGAAAAATATCATTATGGAGATAAGCTCGCCTTTGTACATGTATTCTCCACTTTCTGTGCACAAAAGTATATTGAAATGTTTATAAGTGTAGCAAAATTTTTGGTTCCCGAAATCCCTCTCAAATGTATCAGAACTTCGACCGCTGCGCCTCCCTGAGGGAAGTAGTCAAAATGGGAACTAGTCACAACAAACCTTGTCATAATGGAAAATGGGTCTAATCTTTAGGAGTAAAGGGTCACAAATCTCGTGATCGGTGCAATAAGGTATTACTTTGTCATGCAACCACGATTGTCTTAACCTCAAACCATGCATTTGTAACTTTAAGCGTTCAAAGCGCGACTACGACATTTTTGCAGAAATACAGTTTTCCAAGCATATTTTTGTGCCTGAGTTACAGGGGTCGCCAGTTCAATGCAACTTAATACAATGAACTTGTCAAAGAGCGTTACTTCCAACGGTCACCGCAAGCCTAAAGATCGTTGGGAAGCTGTAACGACGATATTGTCGTAATGTATTCGGTCATACAAAAGACTTCAACGGGTTACCACAACTATTTTTTATAAGTATAAGATTAATTCGGACCTGAGCAACTGCCTCCCCCTCTCTCTCTAACTAGACATAAGCTCGTTTTTGTACACTTTTTCTTTGCATTTTTTTTGTCATATTAAAGGAATAACTTATTTGATATTGTGCACTTGGTCTACCCGTTGTCTGTATTTTTCCTGTCCATCCTAGGTTTGCTGGAACAAATCTCTTGATCGAGATAAGCTCGCCTTTGTAATGTAATCTCCACTTTCCATTGAAAAATGTTTTCTTTTATGAAATAAAGTCTTGAGTAATCATGAATTAAGAATAATTAGATAATAGGCATAATAATATTACTATACAGGGTGTAACAGAAGGGTGTAGTCATATTTTAGGGGGTTGTTAGGGACATCATTCTGAGTAACTTTACTATGAAACCGATTTGAAGAACAACTTCAATTTTCACTTCTCTATACAAATCAGCTGACCGCCCGGATCGAAACGTATGGAGCAATGAAAAATAAAGTTGCTCTGATCAAATCGGTGCTACACGCTCACTGCTACACGTAACACATGCTGAGCTCAAACCATTTGGACATCTAAACCTCAACCGTAAACTCAATACTCAATATACTTTATTGCACACAAATCAATACATTATGACAATTAAAAATGGAAATAACATGTACAAAGGTGAGCTTATCTCTATCGAGAGATTTCTTCCAGCAAACCCAGGATGGAAAGGATAAATAAATCAACAATAGGTAGATCCAAGTGTACAACATGAAATACTTAAGTAAAAAAATAATAATATAAAAAATAATAATAATAATATAAACTACATACAAATACGTACATATATATCAGAATTAATGGATATAAATACGAAATAAAACATACATAAATACAAATACTTACTGTACAAATACTGTACTGTACTGTATAAACTGTACTATTTTTTTTCCATTTATCCCTGTGTTTATTTGTCAAATAAATATATTTCTATTTCTATTTCCTAATGGTGAAACCAAACGCCTTCGACATCTGTCATCCTTGCTGTCACTCTGCATCGGCTATCTTTCTGTAAAAACCTCGTGTTCCACATCATCATTCTTTTGAATACAACCTACCTACGTGAAATACAGTCCAATCTTTTATTGAAGACCACACCAGGATCCCTACTCTACGAGGAAGGACTGGTCCCAACACCTAACAACCCCCTAAAATATGACTACCCCCTTCTGTTACACCCTGTAGATAGATAATGTTAATATTATTATGATAGTAAACAATTGTTATGAGTGTCGTAGTCGCGCTGTATCGCAGTGCTTACGTCACGCTGACTGGCTGACCTCTTATGGTCTCGTAACACATCGGGGAAGGACGTTGTGCAATGCCGGCTTCAGATGTGCGCCTGCGCATAGGGTTAAGGTCCTTTGAGGGCCGGAATAATCAACCACTCTTAACTCTGGGAGTAAGTAAATGTAGCCTATTAATGTCCGAGAGGCACAGGCTTTTATACGGATACGAGTAAGATTGTGCCATACTCCACACGTGGCCGCGAATAAAAAAAAAATACGCCAATGGTCCATAGTAGGTTACCCAAACCCCTTTGCTGTTTTCAGATTTTTCCCTTTACTTGTGCTATTAGACCTTGCTCTGTGTCAAATTGAGTTTAGGTTTAC
Source organism: Argyresthia albistria (assembly GCA_963457715.1). Classification (NCBI taxonomy): domain Eukaryota; kingdom Metazoa; phylum Arthropoda; class Insecta; order Lepidoptera; family Argyresthiidae; genus Argyresthia; species Argyresthia albistria. Next base: position 1,331,547 of record OY735281.1, read on the forward strand.
GGGAAGCACCCTGCAGGGTTTGGGTCCATTGCGATTACTATGAAAATCCAACAATTTTACAGCATATTCATTTCATTTAATTTTCATTTATACTTTATTGCACAAAAAAACATAAAAAAACACGTAACATTTACAGAAAGATAGGTACAAAGGCGAGCTTATCTCTAAAAAGAGATTTCTTCCAGCAAACCTAGGGATGACAGGAAAAAAAACAGATAAAGAGAGGGAAGTCAGTGTACAAATGACTAAGACTAATGACAAGTATGAATGAATATAGATTCAGTCGTGGCGTTCGATTTCGTCCACCTAGAAGGTTTATTTTTTACAGCTTTATGCGACTACAGACTTTATCAATTGATATAAACTTCAGTTTCATACGTCTACGCGTTCTTGGTATAAAAGGTCTTGACATACAGACGAACGGACAGACAACAAAGTAGGATCACTTTTTTTCGTTCCTTTTTATTCCTTTTAATAGTTATTGAAATTTTTATCTGGGTACTGTAAAATCTTAATTAATTTGTATACATTTGTGAATCAGGAAATACTAAAATTGTTATGGCAAGGTTCAAATACTTTTACATTTTGACCTTGCAATGGTTTTATATCATTGATATTTGAAAGTTACCCAGACTTAACTTCGATACATCTAAGCAAAATCTTTATATATGAACATTAATGACTTTAATTAAGTCTTTGCCATCCCGTATTTCCTTTCTTTTGACTGTTATTAAACAATGTTTAAACAAATATAAACTTTTTAAAGATTTGCTATAAGTACTCAAATCATTTAATACTATTATTATTCATTTATTCTCAGGTATTAATCCATAGGTAAGTACATTATAAAGATACAAAATAAAATTTTATTAAAATCAGACAACAAATAAACAAACTCAGACAAACTACTTAACAAACTGCCATGTCCTTTAAGTGTGATTCACTCACATTAATTATTTTACTGGAAAACCCTACACTGCATTTCACCACACATACATAATTAGTCGCCAAAACTCAATTAACTCACCAAATAACTCACCAAAAGAAAGCAGTATCGGCAAAACCAGTATTTCCACAAACATTTTACTCACTTTACTAGTAAATTCACATAGAAAATATCATTCATTTAGCAAAGAGGCGATATCTCTGAAAAACTTGGCTGAATACTGAAAAACGTTGTAAACAAATTAAAACTATAAAGATTAAAAAGTTAACTGTCACCGCTACAAGATTTGCCGCCAAACTGACGCGAAAAACATATGACAAGTATGTTGTAACTATTTCACCAAACTACTCATTGAATATGTCACAAATTTTGTCGCGCGTAAATCAACTCTATAGTTTTCAACATTACATTCTATTTCCTTCACAATGATACGACGCTTAAGATATTTTGCAAGTACTCAGATTTCATTCTATACGTTTGCTTTACAACATTATTTGGTCGTAACTCTACAAGACTCTCAGTTTATTATGAACCTTAACTAATAACAAAAAGATTCGCTATTCGCTTGCCTCAAGTCTGTTCAAACATTTACGCATGTAGTAGTTTCCATTCACTAAATGGAATAGTGAAAGTGAAAAGTCATAAATACATTATCAAGAGTCATTTAGCTAAACACCTTATAGAGACAAGTTAAAGTATAAAATCGTTTGCTTATTTAATGGCCTTATTTAGTTTTATACGGCAAAGGGTGACATGACAACTTTCATATTTTGTGAAAACGTAAAGTAGTATCTTCTAGGTTTTCTGATTTTATTCTAAACTTAAATAAGATAGCGTCACGCCTTTTCCCATATAGGGTGGCAGATTCACAGTTTTGTCCAGGTTTAGTCAGTTATTCAATACTTTATTCTGCGTAACAGGCGGCTATACCGTTGCCGAAACTTTGAAGTTTGAAGGTATCCTCACAATACGGTATTAGCCTCATTTTGGAAGTAGTTTTAAAATAAATGTTATTACAAATTGTAAGCGCACTACATTAATATTTCCGGGATATCTTGTGTAGTTTCAATAAAAATTAATAACATAGTTGAATTTGAAAAAAAAACGCGCCAAAAACGCTGTATTTCTAATGGCGCCCGACACATGACTCGCGTGACGTCACATGCTCGTGAGTGAACGCCCGCTTCAGTCAAGCCAGATGTCAGAAACGAGCGTGTATTATATAGCGATTATACATTTTAATTCCTGGAATCCGCAAAAAATAAACATATTTTACTCTAAAATATAATGAAATATAGATTTCTAAGCTACTCCCTGATAGGATTGCCAAATTTTGACGAATATTTTTAATGTTGTCCAATACCGTAGATATTATTTTGCCCTCATCTTTATTTATTTATTTTTTCAGGTAATCAACAGCGTTACAAAACAGATATGTCCTTAAAAATTAACACCAATTACATAGCCAATAATAGATTACCCCAAAAACATGTGTTTTAGTAAGGCAAAAAGAAGAAACGGACTAGTAGAAGCATTTTAAAAAAATGGGACCAAACTTCCCTTCAAAACAAGAAAGAATTTTTGAAATTGGTTCATAAATATCTAGATGTAACAAACATTTAAAAAAATATATGAATAAAACATATAACCGAATTGATAACCCCCTCCTTTTTTGAAGTCGGTTAAAAAGAGTTAAAATGCAGTCAGATTTGTAACTCGCCAACACAAATCGGACACACATTTTGGTAAGTTTGTAAGAGTTTGCGTCGTTTTTTGCTCAACTGCATAAGTCAACAGCTTTTTGCTCACATTAGAAAGTAGATGAGTTATTCCGTCATTACATTAGATTACTGGTTTTATGAGAAACCCGACTTGTTACTTAACTAAATCATAATTAAACAGGAACAGTGCAGCTGGCCCCCAATTCTTCAAATGAATTGCATGCTAATTATTTGTAGTTTTTTTAACCGACTTCCCAAAGGAGGAGGTTTAAAATTCGTCAGGATGTTTTTTTTTATGTATGTGCCCCGATAGCGCCTAGACGGATGGACCGATTTGGAAAATTATTTGTTTGTTTGAAAGAGTTTACCTTCCCATTGGTCCCATTGACAACAGGTCAGGATCTGATGATGGGATCCTGGAGAAATCGAGGGAACTCTTCAAATATTAATCATAATCATAATCATTTTATTCATTGAACAACATAGTTGTATGTGAATATTAGTCTTAGTTAGTCTTAACTACTACTTACAACACTTATGTTCAAGGTTATAATTAAAATTAAAAGCCATCAAGGTCCAAGAGTTAGAAAACCATAAATTAATGTTGATTATAGAATTCATTTACAGAATAAAAACTGTTTTCTAATAAATATTTTTTTAGGTCACTCTTAAATTTTGTGCTGTTGTCAATTAATTTATAAGACATAGGTAAACAATTATACAGCTTTACAGCTTGATACTTGGGACTTGGGATTATAGGCAGACCTATAGTGATGTTTGTGTTTTTCATAATAACTCGTGCAAATGCACATGGTAAGCATAATATTGTGATGCGGAACTGCTGATGAAGACCACATATGGCCACCAGATCTGCTCAATACTTACTAGGTACAAATACAATGCGTGGCTGACGGGCAGGCAACGCATAGCCTAAACCGGTGGACCTAGAGTCATGAAACTTTGTACAGAGGTTCCTTAGTAGCGTGGGGTAGCATTGATATGGGATTTGACAAAATTAAGTCCCCAAGGGGGGGAGGGGGATAAGGGGTAACGCTTTGTATTAAACTCAATCTAATCAAATAGGGTTTGTGGGAGTCGGTTTTTTCTAAAGTTTACTTTTTGTTTCAATTATTTGTTGTAGTTTTTTGTTTTGCTGTCGGCACTGCACGTCTCGGCGCGCCGTCGCCAAGCCTAGCCGGATTTCTGCGCCCTTGCAATACGGTATTATTGCTCATGTAAGAATAAATCTAAGAATGCCTGTCTGAGGTAGATAGATACCCAAATCGCTAAACGAGAACATTAATCCATAAAAATGCAATGTAAATATAATTCAATTTGAAATTATACTCAGTTCGTCATGACGTCATTTGACTAAAACATCACTCGCCATTTTGTTACCGACTTGACGTCACTATGACGATAGTATCCCGCCGACGTAAATTAGTACTTGGTCTCGTGTGTTTACTATTGAAGTGACGTCACGAGCGAAACATCATGGCGGCTAGCGTATTAGCGCGACAATGCACTGTCGTAAATTAATTAATGATTTTAAGGCATTTATCGGATTCACAAAATTGAAATACTTAAAACTTCTACTCATTTATCACGGCCTCAATTTTTTTTAAAAAAAAATCCACAAAAGCAATTCGTTTATAGAATCCGGGGCCAGATGTGAGTTGATAAATTGCATACTTATATAGGTTTCATATTCCTATTTCAGCTCATTTTGGTTATTCCACAATAACTTCAAAACTAGATCATTGGAAAAAGTAAGTTGTGTGTAAGTGTTTAAATAAATGTAATGTTTTTTTTTCTCCCCAGCCGGGATTCAAACCTCTTCTCGCTTCCTTGGGAAGTGCAGTCGCGATCGCAACGCCACCATAGAGGGCGCCAGTGATTCGTTCTAGATCTAGACAGCTACTCGTAACTAGGTATCTTTTTATATTGATTTCAAGTAAATTCCAAACTCAACAGAATTCCCCAATGTGTAACTTTGAACTACGCAAGTTATTGTTTTAGTGGGAAAGGTGCCTTGACTAATACTTAGATACAACTCGCATTCAATAAGAGTGGGATTACTAATCGACTACTTATACTGCCGATAACATCGATATATTTTTAACATCGATATACTTATTTTTAACATTGATATATTTTGTTTATCGATGCAGTGGTTTGAAAGTTACTAGTTTACAAGACTTTGACTGTGGATAACAAGACGTCTATTGCAAGGGGATGGAAACTTTATTTCCCTTACTTAATTTTAAAGTCAAAGTGTTTTTCCTTTAGACAGACAGATAGATCGATAGATCACTGTCAAAGGAAATCTTTTGTTCACGAAACGCCGCAATACGACTTGTAGGTTTCTAGCGCAGCCGCTAATATTTAATATGCAACAAGTAATTAAGACTGCATTTTGCATAAGGTATTTAAATTAAACATAAATATTTGCATACATACATACGTTGCTTCTGGCCCCACAATAGGATACCCTGTGTCGTGGGTAAAAGAAACAGCGACATCCAAGACATGTATTTTTTTATTTCTGTATCCCCAGCCGGGAATCAAACCCAGGACCTCTCCCATAGTAGGCAGAGCCACTGACACATAGAGGTTTAACGCAAGCCAAATAGTCTTTCATAGTTCCCATATTCAAGTCTACCAACCTATACGCAATTATTACATTGCCGTGTGAGAATACCTTTTTTTTACCAAAACAATAGACAGTCTATCCACATTTGACCATAGTTCACACACTCATGCAGTGTTCACTAGCTTGACATATCACATAGATGTAGACAGGAAATACGAATATAATTTATAAATATTTTATTTCCTAAATATCGCTTTCAGATAGCTCTAAACACTATTTTGATTAAATCTGGTGGTAAAATTGTGTTTTTATATTATTGTTTGCGAGTAAGCGCAGACTTTTTCACGGCCATTTTGAATTGTGATGTGAAATGAAAATGGCGAAGCCTGTGTGTGGTTTGTGCTTTGTGATCGTGTTAGTTTTATGTAAGTGATTTTTTTAAGTAACTATTTTTTTATCCCTTGACCCATTTATAGCCATTGAAATAAATTCTACCACCATTTACAGAAAACCGCATCAAAATCCGTCCATCCGTTTGACTTTTGGGGCCATGGAAAGACATACAAACATAACTCAGACAGACGCTTCTATAACTTTACTCTCGTTTTGATGGTCGGGGGCTAAAAAAATACACGAAAAATTAAATTATTCTCTCACCCTTTTGATAATGTTCAGTTCAGTTCATTTCAAAAATTTTATTGACCATAAAATCATACATATCATCGTCAATATAATATAAATATTTGTGTATACTACCGCCCGTTCGGAAGTTGTGGGCTTAGGGATGGAGCAAAGAAGGGCAAGAAACTCCCCCGTACCGTTTCCGTCACCGTTAGAACGTTCCATACGAACGTTCTAACGGTGACGGAAACCATCGTGAGGAATCCTTCATTCCTCAAAGCTGCGGCGATGGGCTAGCCCCCTGTCACGCAAAATGGAGTATTGAATGGCTAAAACTGGGCACCTTTGTACTTCTGCCACTCCGAACGGAAAATGGCGTGACGTTATTAGTTGTTGGTGACGTTGATTATGATTACGGTGACTAATTGCGGTCGAGGCTGTGCTTCCCAGCGATAGGTCCCGGGTTCGAATCTTAGCAGGATAGGAAGATAATTGAAACAAAAAGTAAACTTTAGAAAAAACCGACTTCCACAAACCCTATTTGTTTGATTAGATTGAGTTTAATACTAACTGTAACTGACCTCAATGGGACCACCCTTGAGGTATTACCTATACGCCGAAAAAAGATTTGTTCAAATCGGTTCATAATGGGCGGAGTTATCGCGTAACAAACATAGAAAAAAAAAACATACGGGTCGAATTGAGAACCTCCTCCTTTTTTTTAAGTCGGTTGAAAACAACGGTCAACTGCGACTAGGGCTCGCGAACCAAGCAGGGTTCCGATCACACTTGGAGAGCGTAACACGTGTAGGTTTCCACGTAAAAACTAAAGTATGATGTCATCCATGTAGACCAAATTGAATGTTTTGTAGAAAGACAGATTTTTCCCTTTACTTGTGCTATAAGACCTTGCATTGTGTCAAATTTCATGATGCCTACGGGAAGTACCCTATAGGTTTTGGGTCCATTGCGATAACTATGAAAATCCAACAATTTTACAGCATAAAAGGTCGTAGCGTTCGATTGCGTTGTCCTAGAAGGTTGATTTTTTCACAGTTTCATGCGACTACAGACCTTAACAATTGATATGAATTTCAGCTTGATAAGTCCACAAGTTCTTGATATAAAGCTCTTGACACACGGACAGACAGACAGACGGACGGACAACAAAGTGATCCTATAAAAGTTCATTTTTTTCCTTTTAAGCATCGGAACCCTACAAAAACCCAGGTCTTGGATGTTTACATGTTTGTGATATCGCTGTTTCTGGTTCCAATTCCAACGACACAGGGTGTCCTAGTGAGAGGCTAGAAACAATGTACTTATGTGCCTGTATGTAAATGTTATGTCATCTATGTCTATGTTTCAGGTAACCCAGTAGAGTCCATCGTCCTGATAGTCCCGGAGGATGTCCCAACGGGGCTCGTAGGAATTTACGGGTTTGCGCCGAAGATTGTCAAAGGTATGTTTATGCAATACCTAGGTTATATTGTATTTTTTTTTATGCAACCAATTTTTAGGGTTCCGTACCCAAAGGGTAAAAACAGGACCCTATTACTAAGACTTCGCTGTCCGTCTATCCGTCCGTCCGTCCGTCCGTCCGTCCGTCCGTCTGTCACCAGGCTGTATCTCATGAACCGTGGTAGCTAGACAGTTGAAATTTTCACAGACGATGTATTTCTGTTGCCGCTATAACAACAAATACTAAAAATCAAAAGAAATTTAATATTAAGGGGGGCTCCCATACAACAAACATGATTTTTTTGCTCATTTTTGCTCGATATTGATAATGGTAGCAGGTAGACGCTTAAAATGTTCACAATATATTGAGTATATTATTTACTTAAAAAATAAATAATTAAATTAAAATTAAATTAATATTTAGGGGGGGCTCCCATACATTTTTTTGCGGTTTTTTATAGATAATGGCACGGAACCCTTCGTGCGCGAGTCCGACTCGCACTTGGCCGGTTTTTATTTTATTTTTTGTAAGAATAAATCTAAGAATGCATGTCCGAGGTAGATACCCAAAACGCTAAACGAGAATCGTCGATATTAATCCATAAAAATGCAATTTGAAAAGATGTGTTTTCTCTTCTACTCAGATCGTCATTTGACTAAAACACCATTCGCCATTTTGATTCCGAATTTATGTCACTCCGATAGTAACCATCGACGTAAATTAGTACTTGGTCTTTGCAGTTGTCGTGTGTTTACTAACGGAGCGACTGACGTCACGAGCGAAACATCATGGCGGCTAGCGTTTCCGCGCGACATGCATTAATTAATGATTTTAAGGCATTTATTTGTTTCACAAAATTGAAATATTTCTACTCATTTATCACGGCCTCAATTTTTTTTCAAAAAAGTTTCCACAAAAGCAATAATAGCCTATTGTGTCCCACTGCTGGGCAATGGAACTTGTCGAGGTCGTCCCGCCATCTCATGATTAATTATTGTAATAAGTAATTAAATATGATGTTTGTGTCGCTCTGGTTAGCTGTAATGGCACAAATACTTGATAATATAACAATAAATAAATAAATCTATAAGTAATATAAATAAAATATAATTTATTTATTTATTTATTTGTATATAATGTAAATAAAATAAAATAAAAATAAAAAATCGCCGCGCCGGTAGCCATCCTGTGGCACCCATTCACTATGTCAAAAATACACATACAAAAATTCAACAACATCGTGAGAAAACCTTCATTACCTCCTTCGTCATTGGCTAGCCCCCGATCACGCTAAGTGCCGATTTTTCAGTCTTCAGATAGTGTTTAACAGTCTATTTTTCTGAGGCATGTGACATTTCACAAGTTAAGAATTGCATGAAGTTAAGATCGCGATCGGTACGGGCCTAAATCGAGTACTTATCGTACCTATTGAATAAACTGACTAAAAGTGGGCACAATTGTGTATTTCCCACCAAAAAGGCGTGACGGAATATTTTTTCTATTTTTTTGCAGGAAACGACGCCCGCGTCGGTTTTGGATTCCGGTTCGGCAACCACGCCGATTTGCAGTTGTTGTATGAAATCGGACCGCAAGCTGTCGCGCAGCCCATACAAGCCTTACAAGCGGTGCCAATACGTGAGTGTACTCAAGCAAGCCATCCTTGACTGAGCGAGCGAAGCGCGTCCGTTTCAGGATTGGGCAAAAATGCTCGTATGTCTGTCTGTCTGTCCATCCATCTGTATGTTCTCCTAGGTCGCATTTCTAAACCGATTCTCGTGTTTTTTTTGTAGATTCAATTTTTTTTTTCATAATGGCGGATATGGGGTTTTAAAATGTAAAAAAATGCTACAACCCAAACGGCTCGACGGATATTAACAAATGAGGTGTCGTTGGATTGGTGGAGACCGTAAAAGTGACACAGACTATATAGTTTTAGTAAAAAAATAATAGGTTGTATTATAAATCGCAAAATGTAGTTTACAAAGTTATTGGTGTGGCTACTTTCATACTCCATGTACGTAACCAGGTACATTCATAAGTTTGTATGTGTTATCATCCGATAAACTTCAAGTACGATGTGAGCGGTGAGGGGATGGAAAATAATGAAAAAAAAAAACTCTAATTCCCGGTGTCGCTCGCGAGGTCTACAGCTCACGGAGCCACTAGTCATAGTCTCCATTTTGCGTGACAGGGGGCTAACCCAGCGCCACAGCTATGGAGTGACCTGTAATTGACAATTATAAATAAAAAAAACTGAAACTGAAAGTTTCCTCTTTATATTTTCCATCACCGTTAGAGTGCCCGTATAACATACATAAGATAAATGACTTATCTCATTGGTACATGGTCAGCAAAGTTCACAGTGACCAGTTGAAGGCAAACTTTCGAACGCGAAGGTTGTGTCCTGTCCTGTGAGTGTGTGTTGTCAGCAAAGTTCACAGTGACCAGTTGAAGGCAAACTTTCGAACGCGAAGGTTGTGTCCTGTCCTGTGAGTGTGTGTTGACAGATTTAAATTTAAATTTCACTGCATTCTTATCACGAATAGACTGTAGCCCACTTGATTCATGAAGCTCATTATTTCATCGTTAATGGTTTTCATATATTTGCCTTCCAGGATCGCGGTCCGCGGCAGTCTCCTCCACTACGTTCACAGTGCAGAAGACTAAACGACGACCGCTTCTAGACTTCCTAGCTGGGCTGTTTGACGTCTCTTATAGATTCAATGTAAGTTCTAAGCTTGTCTGAAGCCTGACATGACAGCGGGACTATTTGAGAGCTCCATACATTTGATAGATTTTATTCCTCAAAATACATTTGAGTGTGAGTTTGCATGAATAATGTTCATGAGACTGTCAGATCTTTGACGTTACGCGCATAAGGTACCATTCTGCGGGCCACCCAGTTTCTGAGACGCTGATCACAGGTCACGATTAACTAATCGGTGATTAATTCAAAATGGCGACACACGATTGGCTGAAATTAGTTAATCGCTCTGTTAGCTAATCGTAACGTTTGATCAGTGTCTCAGAAACCGGACGTTAATGTCGTTGTGCGCGAGGGTTTCAGCAAATGGCATCTTATCCTGAAAAAAAAAATGTTTTTTGTTTCAGGTGCAAACACGGGAAAGCGTAGGCGGCCAATTCGGATTTGATGAGCCAAGATAGCGACCAAAATATTTATAAACAATGATTCCCTTATTAATAAAAAGTTCCACCGCTTGGATATTAATAAGGGGACGAGAGATTGTTTGAGATATACTTATAATACTCGTATAAGAAAATCTGATTCTATACTACTACTTTATTAATTAGCTAGGTTTTTCCCTAATTCGCCACTTTCCATAAATCTTCACTAACTTCCCTAACCCGCCACTTTTTACATCTCACTAACATTTCTATGTAACTGGCCAGTTGCCCTAACTGGCTCCTTTTCCTAACACGACACTTTTCTCATCTGCAACATTTCCTAACTCGTCGCTTTTCCCAACTCTCAACAAGCTCAAAGCGCGCAAGATGACGAGTAAAAATTGGCGCATTAGAGAATGTTCTAATTTTCACTCGTCACCTTTTTCAAATTCTTCTCTCTCCGTGGCAATTGCCACTGGCCACTTGTGTAACCAGGGCCGCGTATCGTGTAACCAGGGCCGCGAGTCGTGTAAATAATCGCATGCCAAGATCTATACACAAACCACAGGAATCTGGGATAAAATGAGTGTCACAAAATTGGCTCCCATAGAACACTGTGCGCCGTCGACAAGCAAAATCCGGTACTGACGACCGACGAGGGTCCGGTATTTTTTACCGGACTGGTAAAAATTACAGTCTCTTCTTTTGTTTTCCAGACTTGTCACTTTTTTTCAATAATCTTCCTTCCTAAGATTTTAGATTTATGATTTATTTATGTAACTAGAACTATTTATATAAAATAATAAAATGCTATCTTGAGTTTCATTAAAGTAACTTTATTTTCTCTTAAAAAATAATACTTTGAACAAAAACATACAAAAATTGGTTAGAACTGTGCGCGTGGAAGTTAACCCTTAATTACTCGCGTGGGGTATATTTTACCCCAAAGCATGTTTGAATGCTTGTTACACCTAAACTACTGATTTTTTCCTTGTGGCCTTCCCAGTAGCTGCCTAAATAGCTCCCCCCTCCATGATTAAGTCACCTGCGCCACGTAGCAACATGTTGTCGTGCCAGGAAATCGCGTCTGGGGTATATATTGCCCCACGCGAGTGTTGGTGCTACTATTTTTGACAAGTAAGTAGCAAACATTTTTATTTATTTTTGCGTTGAATGCTCTTTTGTTTGATTGTTTTCCAATTTTTGAGTTATATTTTTAGGTTACAACGTTCAAAATGGCAAACCGATGTCTTTGTGTCAATCATATTGCTCAGTATTTAATGGAAGATGATGAACAAAGCGCTATTGACAGTCCCGATGAAAATGAAGTGGAAACTGAAGTTATTCAAATGATGATCATGATTCCGCCTCTCAAGAAAGTGCCAATGAAACGGACCATGAGTGGAGCATCAGTAGATCTGACAAGGGCTCACAAACTCGAGCAAAAATACAACAATTACACAGTGCCATACAAAAACATCTCAAAAGAAGTGCCGATGTCCAGGCTAGTAGCTCCACGTCCAGAGATAGCCCATCCACTTCGTACAAGAGGTGTCATATCTGCCCAAGGTCAAAGGATAAAAAAATAAGGATGACGTGTGCCAAATGCAACCAGCACGTCTCTCATGACCATTCCATCAGGACATGTGATGAATGCAAAGACTAAATGGTTCCCTGTTTTATACATTGATCTCATCAAAATGTTCCTAGAATTATTGATTATGAATACTGTTATTCTCTAGCGTGAAGTTGATTCTTAAAAGATTTAATAATAAAAATAATATTAAGCAGTAATACTTTCTTTTATTCCATTTTTTTATTGGGGTAAAATATACCCCACGCGAGCGTTAGTGTAGCTTTTTTAACGCGAGTAATTAAGGGTTAAAGACACTCTTCTGTCGCTTTTAAAATATATAAAATGGAAATTATCGATAAAAGTGTATGTAATAGTGTAAACATAATATAAACAATTAGTCTTCTTCGTAAATGGCAATATAATTTTTTGAACATTAAATACAAAATCTACTTCTAAGCGTTTCACTACTTCCGACGAATAATTGCACATTTATATAATAAAATCTGTCAAATACCTACCGATTACCTTTTTAGTGGAGACCCCGTTAAAATTAGAACATGCTATAGAGGAATATTTGACAAAGTAATGCTGAGTTGGCCGAAACTTTAAATACTTACTAATGTGATGAATAAACTAATTTCATCGCGTGATCTAGTGATTAATTTAGTTAAATCACCAGATCACAGATAGGTTTCGAACCATTCAACATGAAATGTCTAAAGCTTCCTTAGAATTCCACAGCAGAAGGCAAACAATTGGCACCTTTATAAAAACAAAATAATGCTTTGAAAGCCTTTTCTGTAAAAATGGCAGGTACTTTTTATGACAGATTCTTAAAATGGCATTGCTACATTCACACATCGAACTCGCACACTACTTAGTAAATATTGACAGTAAAACCTAATTATTATTTTAATTATTAAATAATTGTGACAATAATGGGAAAAACACTTAAACACTACGATAACATTGACTTACCGGACGTTAGTGGTGTTTTAATCATTCGATATTAGATCATTATTATTAAAAATTATTGTACAACAAAAGTCAATTAATATTTACAGTGATTTCAAATCTTAGTAAAAATGTCTTTTGTTTTTGACATAACAGCCTAGGTTAGTGATGTTAGGAACATCTGAAAATGCTTACGTCTTTGTCAATAACATCTTTAAGTGTTCTCCGTCTGTTATTTTTATTTGCAGTTAATTTTCAGCAAATATAATACAGCTTTTCTTGCAAAAACCAAGCATTTTCAAATAGGTTTCATAGACTCTTCGAAGAAATTAAAAGAACGTTTTGGAATGACATTTTCAAATAAATGCAGGGTTTAATCCCGTACTCTTCACATTTTACATCTAAAGATGGCAGTTGACAATCACAAGAAGATGTATTTTATTTAAATATTATTATTTATCACTTAAATATTCGTGATCGTTATTTACAAGAGTAATCAAATTCAACTGAGAGGAATAAAATGCAGATTTCCAAATATAAAAGTTAAGTAAATATTTCATTAGAACGGCCGAAGCCTACTTGTTCTATGATAAAAGACTGCTGACACTATGGCAAACAATTCAAAGGTGATGGATATGAAATCAAGACAAAATGTTTTGCCAAAAATTATCTGAACATCTTATTGCTAATGCTCCGAATAAATGACATTTAATAAAACATTTTCCTTTCATATTCCAGAAGGTTTTTATAACAATTTACCCGATTATACCATTTTCCCTAAATGACCACTTTGACCAACTCGTCATTTTCCCTAACTAGCCACTTTCCCTAAATGGCCACTTTGACCAATTCGCCATTTTTGCCTATTACCAGCCACTTTGATGCCGCGCTTTTAGCACCTTGATGCAACCGAAAGAAATACTCAGTGCCGCCAACTTGACAACGTAAATCGTTTTTTCCACAAAACGGTCAAGTCCGAACTGTTTCACTTTAAAATCCGGTTTTTCTTCTCTTGCCAAGTGCGTACTAGCTGTCTCCGGGTGGGTTCCCGCTGTTTGGCGGCAGGCTTTGGGGGCTCGCGGTGAATTGGTTCACCATCTTGCTCTGCATCATGTTGAGGAGTATGTCAGAGTATTGCTCTATGAGCGACATGGCTGGGTTTCCGGTGGCGTTTGCGGATTCTGTAAGTATGTCAAAAATGATTAATTTGTTTGTGTTTAGGTTATTAATTATTTATTTTATTATTAATATTATTTGGTCGCCCTTATCTGGGCAAAGGCCTCCTCCAGTCTTTTCCATCGGTCGCGGTCTTTGGCGAGTCGAGTCCAGGTAGGTATACCTGAATCTGATAAAATAAAACCATAGATAAAAATTAGATTTTCATATGGCAATGTCTATTATTGTCTATTGTCACCTGTCAAACCAGGTCGCCGCGTCATAAAATGCGTTCACCCAGGCTGTGTCACCGTTGAGTTTTGTTGTTAGGGACATCATTCCGAACAACTTTCACTATGGGACCGACTTGATCAGAGCAACTTTATTTTTATTAACTCAGTACATTTCGGGCTTTGCGCTCAGCAGATCTGTATGGTGGAGTGAAAAATAACAACCCTCTTTCGGCTTGTACACCCCTTTCTGTTACACCCTGTTTGTTAGTATACCAACCTTTTAACACCAACTCGTCCAGTTTGAGCCTGGCGCTGTTCACGGTTCCGATTCTGCCGTCATCAGTGGAAGACAGGCTGGACATGGCGTCATTGCCGTTGGAGTTCTGACGCAATACTGCGCTGCGCAGGACTTTCTGCGTTTCGAGTATCGCTGCTTCTAGACCTGGTGGAATAGGGATATCGCACGTAAATTGGGTGAAGCTTTTACGGGTTTTTTTGGGGTTGAGGTGAGTCTTATGACATCAAAATTTTGTTAGAGTAGTATTCAGTATTTCTTAAAGTTATTCTTCTATAAATCAATAATATTGAATTACATAGAGATTAACAGCCAGCACAGGCAATATGGTAGTAGGTAGTAAACATTTATTTGCCCCTATAATTTCGGTCAAACGGATCTTGTATGCAGTACATCGGTATGTATATAGCAGTTTTTTCTATATTTATAGGTATTTAACTTCAAAGTTCAAATTAATCAGGAATAGTAATTACAGGTTTACTTAATCTAAAACGTAGGTAAGTTCTATAGTATAATATTCAAAATATGACATTAACTTCTGCACCGGTCAGAGACCGTCTCGCAGTACGTTAAGATCAAGAGAATAAATCTACAAACTAATTACAGTCTAAAAACAGTATTATTTACAAAAATATACCTGTTTGCAGAAATGGGTAGTTACAAAAAAAATGGAAAAAATTATAATAATAAAAATAGATAGTTAATCCTATGGTTTAACTATCATCCTATCATCGAATTGATTTGTGTGTGTGTGTTGCGTGTATGAGGGTGTGTGTGTATGTGTATGTGAGGGTATGTGAGGAAGTTTTGCGTGTGTCTGCTTAGCCCTGCGACAAGGTAGTCTTGGGATCGGATACGGAGCCACTAAGCAGCAGATGTGTGTTGATCACGTTGTATCACTCGGTAATACTATTTTCTCAATATCGTCGTAGTCTTTAGTCTTTAACCACTTTTTTTAAATGCATAAGATCACATTTGCACTCTATTGAACCTTCAATTTCGTTGAAAATATGAGGACCAAGGAAAGAACGGTTATTCATGTGTATTTTATTTAAATTAAGCAGTGAGGCGTGGTTCACACGGCATAGTCCTGCACGTTTTTTTGCAGTATACGTCTTAACGGATAAACAGTGGCCTAGGTTCACACGACGTATACTGCAAAAAAACGTGCAGGACAATGCCGTGTGAACCAAGGCCACTGTTTATCCGTTAAGACGTATACTGCAAAAAAACGTGCAGGACTATGCCGTGTGAATCCAGCCTTATTGTGCACTGCCTACCCTTTCACTATACATTTTCCTTTCACGCCTGGCTTGCTGGAAGAAATCTCTTTTTAGAGATAAGCTCGTCTTTTTAAAAGCTTTTATTTAACTTGCACTGTATGTATGTTTGTTTGTTTGTTTGTTTGTGGGTATCACGGTTCGCGTCAAAAATGTCGGCTTGAATTTGACCCACTTCCCGTTACCCGATTGAGCTGAAATTTCGCATACGTGTATAAGTCGGATGACAATGCAATATATTTCTGACTTAAAGCTGATCTGATGATGGAGACGGAAGACGGTCATGGGAACTCTGTCATAAAACATCGCAAGCCCGTCGAATTTGGGCTCGTTCGATTCGTCTTGACGAATACTTTGGTCCTAGAATATTTTTTTATGACATGGAGCTGATCTGATGCTGGAGCCGGAAGGTGGCCATGGGAACTCTGTTACCAAACGACGCAATTGTATCGTGTTTGGTCTCATTTGATTCGTCTTGACAAGCACTCGAATTCTAGATTAGATGTTTTGTCCTGTAATGATAAAGACTAAAAAGTTAAAAATAAATTAAAAGTAAAAAAACATTTTTAAACAAAGCTTTTATTTAATGCCCTAAAAAGAAGAAATAAAATTTCAATTCAATCAAATGCGTCATTTTATTACATTACACAATTTATACGATATAAAAGCTTGTTGCGGGATTTATCTCCAAGTCTGTGCAAATAGGTGCCTACCCACCTAATTAAGTCCACACAAGTAAATCTCGCAACAAGCTTTTATATCGTATAAATTGTGTAATGTAATAAAATGACGCATTTGATTGAATTGAAATTTTATTTCTTCTTTTTAGGGCATTAAATAAAAGCTTTGTTTAAAAATGTTTTTTTACTTTTAATTTATTACATGTGCTTTCTATTAATGTAACTGTATTAATTATTGTGTGCAATAAAGAATTGTGAATTGTGAATCTTTAATCTTGTTAAGTTCACTGACGCTGGGTAAGCTAGGTTTCTTCGCGAAAGGCGAGGGACAGAGACATGTCAACCGCGTCAGGAACCGTGGCGGTATACAATACGGGTGCATGACGCAGCGAATCCCAGTGAAGGGGCAGGACTCACCGCTAATCAGCGCCTTGTTGTCAGCATTCTCCCCGCTGTTAGGGTCTTGCAGACTGCGGTACAGCGTCACCACTTTACTGGCGGTGCGAGTGAGCTGGTCGGTCAGGGCTGAGCAGAGTTGGGTGGAGGACACTGGAAGACAGATATAATAGTAGTTTATGAAACTGTTGCATAATGAGGGGTATTAAAACACGAGTGGGTTTTTAAAAGTATCCTACGAAAGTTTTAATACCTAGTTATCTGCAGTTTCATACACTACTTTATCTACTCTCATACTTAAGTGTCACTCGTACAAAAATCAAAGTTAAAGCACAATAGTATTTCCACATAAATCAGTGCTTAGACACACTCAACAAAACGTTGTCACGTCACGTTGACGTTTTGTTACCGTCAAAACCCAGCATATCACAGCGCATGCGCGGAGCATGGGTCACAGTATCAAACCTCAGATCAATGAACCTCTTTGTTTAAATCATCCTGCCTCCAAAAGGTACCTTATCAAACCCAAACACTGAGTGGCTGTTTTTGTTTGTCAACTATAGGTAGTTTAAAAAAAAAACTTTCCAACGATACAATACAGACTATCAAACACCTTGGCTGTACGGTTTCAAGACCCTTGCCTTTCCAAAAAAAAAGTAGAACTGTATCGTTAAGGAAAAAAGTTTAATGATAACATTAGTTTTGTTCGAGAAGTAGTTTTGTTATATATTTTTTATTTGATTACTGTATTGCGTTTGTAAAGTACGTCATTATGAATTCGATTTCAAGTTTGTAATTCGAACTGTATGACATGAGAGTAGATAAAATATATAAATGTAGCCCATTATCTTCCCCATCGAGGGGCATAGGTCTTTCCCTGGCCAGAAATAAGATTGAGCCATTGAGCTATGTACAATCAATTACTTAAGTCATATACGGTAATATATGGTATTATAAATTGCAGTATGCAATATGTAAGTAGGCATTTGAAGGAAAGAATGAAAGAAGTGTTTATTTGCCAAATAAAATTATAAAATGAACATAACATGAGATCCAGCTTAATTTATTTGTGGCAAAAAGGACTGGACTCAGCTGATGCTGAGTGATGTGACATCATCACAGCGCTGTTTTTCAGGCCAGACCTTTTTACTTAAACTTAACTAAACTAAACTAAAGAGAAAAAACAATAAAATTCAAGTGATGCTAAGAAATAGAAGCAATTCGACCAATAATAAGAGACTCTATTTGCGTATCACGATTTATGTGGCGTTTAGTCTACATAATTTCAGTTATAAATGATATAATTTTAAATAGGTATGTGAGTGATTTATTTACAACTTAATTAGCCATTTCGAAAGCTCTCCCTGCACTTTCAAGGGAACCCGAGTGACAGTTAGTCAGGTCAAGGCAAGTTTGTTTACGTTTTTAACTACGTCGCTCTATTATAGCTCTTATGTACTTACACTGAGGGTCGCTAGTCCCCGGTTCGGGCTTGGCGTCGGTCCTAGCGCGCGGCGCGGCGGTGAGGCGGGCAGTCACCTCTCTCGCTTTAGCGGAGAGGTCTCGCTCACTCCCGCTACGACCTGTGAATGATTCGGAGACATTCGGTTCTAATCGGAATTCGGGTATGACTTGCCACTTTCCCTAACTCGCGACTTTTGTGACTAGTCACTTTCCCTAACTCGCCTTTTTTGTGACTAGTATTTTTTTTCTAACTTGCCACTTTGCTAGCTAATTTCCCTAACTCGCCACTTTTGCAACTACTCATTTTCCCTAACTCGCCACTTTTGCGACAAGCGACTTTCACTAACTCGCCACTTTGCTAGCCACTTGCACTAGCTCGCCACTTTGTTAGCTTTTTTTCCTCACTTTTGCGACTAGTCACTTTCCCTAACTTGCCCCTTTGATGACTTGTCTATTCACATGCATGCATAAATCGAACTCGTTGCTCCCCCGCTTCTGCCTAGATAGAGTATTTATTTATTTATTTATTTATATTTATTAGTTGTTTCACAGCAGTTTACAACGTAAAATGAGAACATATTATACAAACTGTGAAATGCCAATAACGAAACAAAGACCCTTCAAAAACTTAGAATAAAGTGTCGTTAACCATTAGGTAGATACATTGCATAACAATTATGAATAAAGATTACGTATAAACTCTCAACTGTGGAACCCTAAAGCCTGCGATTTCCTACCATATGACTTGGTAATAAAGTTCAAAAGCCATGACAGGCAGTCATCAAATAATGATGGCCGCACAGATGACCGCAGTTAGGACATAAAGTCGGAATGAGGTTGAGTGGAGGTGGGATATACAAATACAAATGTCTTTATTTGCCAGTTGCAGATAATATACAAAGTTCACGTACCACAGTATACCACAAGTACTTAGATTGAGGTAGATTACTTGTGGTCTCCACACTAGGTCTAACCTGTATCGTGGAGACCGTACAGAGATTGCTGTCAGTTATTTATTAGCTAACGGCACACCTCGGACACTCCATAGAACGCTCGTAAAATAATCACCTATTACTACTACATAACCAAATGATGTTTGTATACGTGCAAATGTGTGCGTAAAGCTAGGGCTGGTGGCGCGGCAAATGCAGCGATATTAAAGTATACGCGCGTCGTCACTCGTCCGGCGTTCAGCCCTGTCTATTGATCCTCTAGCCAATCTTTTGACGCCAGGGGTGGGGTGCGGTATCTGAATCAGCGCGGGGAAGGGAGTGGCCGTTCTGTACGGAGTACTATTATCTCTTCTGTGCTAACGGGTAGAGTTGAGAGTAGGCGTGAGACGGTGACAAATATGACTAACTAAAATAAAACTGAAAAAAACAAAGTAGTAAACTAAAATTTTAAATTCTGAGAGTTAGAGATATGCTTACCGATCCTCCGTTGCCCCGCGTCCTGGCTCCCAGCCCTTGGTCTGGGCGGCACGGCCGGCTTGCCCGTTGGCCTCTCTTCGGCCTCTGAGCTGGACTCTTCCTGCGCGCCCGTTGAAAGGGACACTGTAGGGGGAGGGGGGGTTAGCGGTGCGGTTATTTTTGGAAGGTGGGGGAACCCAATTCGGTATTATCGCGTGATTTTAAATATACTACTTTTGCATTTGTGTTTTTTCTACTCATGTCATTATTGGACGTACATCTACTGACACGCAACGCAGGCAGGCAATGGATTGTTGTTTGTTATGTATGATTTCCTATGTATCTGTATTTGCCAGTGACAGATGCGGGAGGTAGGGATGGTGGACGCATTACAGTTAGACAAAAGAAACCAAAAACAGAAAGTTAGACACACACAGTATCATCAATAGTTGAAAACACATGAATGACGGTCGTGTTGTGTCACTGTCAGCAAATTAGCTGACCGCCCGGACCAAAATTTATGGCGCAATAAAAAATAAAGTTGCTTTGATCAAATCGGTTTCAAAGTAAAAGTTGCTCAGAATGGTCTCCCTAACAACCCCCTAAAATATGACTACACCCTTCTGTTACACGGTAACACCCTGTATAGGAATTCATAGACAGCAATAACAATACATTGCCTGCTTGCGTTGCGTGTCGGTAGATGTACATCCAGCTTTTTATTCTCTTTGATTAGAATAGGACAACATTGGATAATTTATAGATTAGTTCGTAAGGCCAAGCAACAAAGGGTTTAATAATTTATGGCATGTTCGTACACATAGTTATACAGTATTCAAAATAAGTTAGTTTACAAAAAGCTAAGTTAAACACTTTTCAATACTTTATGTACCGTCATTTGCAACGTCTTGTTTCTGATTTCCTCGTCTTCTTCTTAATGTGACTAAAATAAGATTAAATAGATAGTTAAAAACTTAAAACTTTCAGAACCCAATCAAAAGTGTCAGCTTCCCTAAATAGTCACTACATCCAACCTGACAGTTTTCCTAATAACCACTTTCCTAAACTCGACATGTATCATAGCTCATCACTTCCTCAAGTAGTCATAAAGAGTTACCCCCCAGCTCCGAGCCCCCACAGATATTCCGACACGGCATAGCTGGGGGGGGGAGGCTCATTCCACATATTCCCTGTGAATACCCCTGCAAAGGGAATTTCTAGAGTATTTTTTTGTCTCCTAAATCCCTTTCGGCGCGGCGTTAAAACGCACATCCCCGTTCGCCTTTTGACGCCGGAAGGGGATTTGTGCACAAAACTTTTTCGGAAACTAGCTACACAATAGGGTAATATTTTTTTTTTTTTAGGTCTGCCAACAGACAATACATGTTTCCTTAATATAATAATAGGGTAATTACATTGATACCCAATTTTACATTATTACATCTTTCTACGTGTAATTTATGGCAATTTATGAATACTTGAAAGTCCACAAATCCACTCCGTATGGAATAGTCCCAGGAGAAAGTCAAAGTCAAAGTCAAAATGACCATAAAATCATACACATTACTTAGTCAACTTCAATATAATGTTAACATTTTTGTATACTACCGCCCGTTCGGTTTTGTGGGCTTAGGGATGGAGCAAAGAAGGGCAAGAACCTCCCCCGTACCTCTTTTAAAATACGGAGGGCCTAAAAAAATAAAATTTTATGTATTTCTACTAAAGTCAAGGAAATACACCGAAGAGAGAGGTACTGACTCAGTCCATCGCCCCTCTTTGGATTTCTGTGCGCCGAGATGGTAAAGATCACGCAGTTTTGTCATCTAAATATACTTTTACGCTGTATAGTTTTTGAACCTCCTTTCTGGTAGGTCCGTTGCTTCGTTAGGTATTTTATTACAAAAACTAACACACACTCCCATAAAAGAATTAGCAACCTAACTAAGTCTGAACGCGGGCATAGCAATCTTATTTCTATTTCTAGTGCTAATACTATGATTATGATCAAAGTCTTAACGCTGGGCAATAAACATTCATGAACTCACCGGAGCTATAAGCGTTGGTCATCCCTCGCCGGCGGGCTGTGTTGGCAGCCGCCTTGTTCAGGGAGCTGATGGTGGGACGCATGAGCCCTTGAGAGCCGCGCGCCTGACCCGGCCGCGCCGGCTGCCCATCCGACTCTGAGTCACTCTGGAGGATTTAGAAGACATGATAAGATATGGTCGGATGACATCGCCAAAACTGCCGAGCAACATGTATACCATAAATACGGAATTCGGTACCTACTTTGTTATTGTTAACGTCTATGAAGACATTTGCCAAACAATTAGGGTAGCTACTGAACATGAACTTACAGAAGAACAAATACCTATTATACGGGAAACAATGGGTGCTGGAAAATCTGAATAGATAGATTATATTATAAGATATAGAAGACTTCTGGAAGACATTACACTGGAGTCTGCGTTAGTGTCGCGTTTGTCGCGGCAAATATTAGCAAAGTCAAAACATAACATAACAAAGCGTCACGCCTTTCCCATAAGGGTAGGCAGAGGCACAAGAGGAACTTCAAGCCAGTTATACAACACTTAATTTAGCAATGTCTGATCCAAAGGAATTCATAGGCAGTATGATCAGTTGCCTGCCTGCGATGCGTGTCGGTAGAGATACCTCCAGCTGCAGAGGATGCGATAAGACGTCACAACACAAACGAAGTAGACAAGAGAATACATTCTTTTCGTTCATGGTTTCAGAAGAACAAAATATACACCACAGTCCCTGTTTGTATTCAGCGGTTGTCTGTTATCGATATTTTCTAATATATTAATTAAACCACGAGTTAGCTATGAAGCGTATTAGTTATGTATACGAAGGGTTGACTTTTCCATTATATTTTTAATTTTATTAACATTGCATACTGTACTCACTTATTTATTATTATTATTATTTAAAAAAAATATGAAATACAATTTCTAGTGTATATCTACATATTGTATCTAAGTACCTATATTTCATTATATCGTTGAGGTGCCTGCGCGGATATCAAATGGTTTCGACTGAAAATCAGCGCTGCAGCCTTGTTGCAGCTGTATGCTGAGTTGGATCCATTTCACTGGCGAGGCATGCGCGTGCGTACGTCATCTTCTAAACTCTTCTGTTCCGAAAAATACTTCCGTGTTTACTTCTACAATTTAATGTTGATTTCCTGCCTTTGATATTGTCTGTCGATGTACCCATTTTTTCTTCAGTGAATAAACGTATGTTGTCTATGTCTATGTCTATAAGGTCGCAATGCCTCAAAATAACGTACGGCCAAGAAGGGGTTAAACTGACCTGGTTATTCAGCACCCCAACACTGGAACTCCTGGTGATGTTTCCCTTGTTATAACGAGGGGCTGGCCGCACGAAGCCGGGGCTCGTCTGTTTCACGTTGTTCGTGCTTGGTGGCAACTTTATTGATGCTAGAATCAGATTTCAGTTTTGGGAAAGGAGCATAGTCTTTAAACTGTTGTCGTGTCGCCGAGGACGTATCGCTGACTAGATAGCGAGCGTAGTTTCGGTTTACGAATCTTTAGGTTGTATAGTTTTAATGACTAATCCGATTACTTAAACATTCAGAATAATATTTTTCGTTTGATAGTTTTTTACCATGAGAAAAAAAAATGTAATTTAGTGGATATAAAATACTAGACTAAGTTTCATCACATTTAAAGACTTTTTATTGTTACAAAGTGCTACGAATACTAAAGCAAACGTGCCATATTTAGAAACAATATAAAATATCATGCAACTATACACACACAAACATGCAAAGCGTTCTAGGGATAATAACGCATCATATTGTAAATAATGTTATATAGGTTTGGTGCATTAATAAGTAGTACAATTAGTGCATACTATAATTAGTAAAATAAGTATATAAATATACTGTTAAAGATAGAAACCCTACAATTTTAGACCCAATTTATTAATAAGACAGTTAGCTAAAGAATTATATATCTTAAAAAGGTATTTATATTCTTATCAATACTAAAAGTGCATAAAAAACTAAAGTTGGTATGTTACATTTGTAGCCGTCGTCTCGGCGCGTCTCGGCACTGCACCTCGACAAGCCAAAACCGGGTTTTTGCGCATCGCTATAAAGCTATCGCCATTGCATTCCTGTACGAGTCTCCCAGCCCCGTCCCTTGGCCCGCGTGGGTGGTTATAGCAACTCAATTGCAAGTGGTTAAAATTTTGCTAAAAATCAAGTTGCAGCTTATTACACTGCAACATAAACCAATCATAATCATAATTCATTTACTGAAAAATACGCGTGTAGCACCGTACACGTGTTAGAAGTAAAACTTCTGTAGCTAGATCATTAAGTGGTACCTATACTATACACCTATACCTACCTATACTAAAAGAGATTTAAATTTCCAATTTTGAGATCCAATCTCTGCTTCAAGTTACTTTTAAGTTTCAGACGTCCGATTATTTGAAATTATTTTATACTTGTACTTACTTTTAATACGTCATGTCATTTATTTCCCACCATTCCTTATCTACAATTTGTCGCGCTCGTGGTGATATACTTAACTCATTCAATAGTGTCACTACTATTTGCATCTCGCTCAGATTATATACCATCTGACGTCACGTCTTTAAGCCGTCTCGCTCAAATGTATGCATTGCTTTATTGCTTTGCTTGTTTTAGAAATCCATATCGACCCGTGTGACATTGATGAAACTCTTTTCTTACAAACTGTATGGATCGCATCGCACAGCTGTCAAACATAAGTTCCGGTTCCAACAAAGAGGTTGAACGAAGTAGTTTGAGTCATGCTAGTTGGTTTTGTTTATCCCAGCCAGCGGCGGCGGCGGCGGCGGCGCCATCTTGGCCATACCGGAAATCAAGAACTCGTGGAAGAATGCTTAAAATAATTTTTATTTGTTAACGTTTCATCAGGTTTTTCTCTCACTAATTAACATTCTTTATTGTACGAATGTATTATTATCTTATCTGATTAGTTAAAAACCGTATTGAAAATAGTTGCGGTTTTAAAAGTCTTCAGCCGACCCTGACGTCACCGATTCCAATTTCCGTTACATTTCTTAGCCACTCGTGATAGCACCCGGCTAGTAGCAATTGAAAAGCAAATATATGAATAACCCACAGTTGAGAGGTTAAATAAATTTTACCCCCGTGCCCTAAGAAGTTTTACTTCAAAAATACTTGTGCCGTATTTGTTATTTTAAAAAACCTTAAAAACAAGAAACTAACCGTCAATAAAAACAATAATTAAACGTCTAAAAAACTAGCAAATCAACCACCTTATTGCTTGATGTTAGAAGTGAGTGGGTGCATTATTAGTTGTGTACAAGTGACAAGTTAGGGAAAGTGACCGAGTGAGGGAAAATGTCAATGTAGGGAAAGTGAAGAGTTTGGAATAGTGTCAATTTTGACGAGTAAGGGAAAGTGTCCCATGTAGGGCTAGTGAAGAGTCCGGAATAGTGTCAATTTTGACGAGTGAGGGAACGTGTAAATTTAGGGAAAAATACGGAAAAATAATTGGCGACTTAAGGAAAGTGTCATCAGGGAGACACGTAGAGTTGTGGATGAAAAGGAGTTCAAAGTAACCAGTAACGTAAGTGATGAGGCAGAAGGGACGAGTTGAGGAAAGGTTCAAATTAGGAAAAGTGACAATTTCGGACTTTGGGAAAGTCTGTGACGAGTTGAGGAAAAGTGGCGCATTACCCAATGAAATGGGCGAATTTAGAATAGTGGCGCATTAGGGAAATGGATCAATTTAGAACAGTGACTATTTAGGATTTAGGGGGGTCACAGAAAAGTGGCAAGTTAGTGAAAGTGCCAAGTTGTTGATAGGAGAGTCACGAGTCAAGAAAAACAGGAGAGTCACGAGGAGAGTCAAGAAAAAGTGGCGCATTAGGGAAATTGACTAATTTATAAAAGTTATTTTAAGATTAAGGGATGTCAAGGAAAAGTGTCTAGCTCGAAGTGCCAACTTGTCTAAACCACCACCGATTCTACCTGGCTGGGTTCTCGGCGCCGGCATGGGTTTGGCGGCAAGATCGGAGAGCGAGATGGCACGACGCATGCCTCCCGTTTCCTCTTCGGTGGTGTCGTATGGCGAGGGTGAGAGGTGTGTTCGGTTCGCTAAACAGTTGGGTTAGGATCATCATGCGTGTTCTGACGGCTAAGCGTAAATTAAAAAGAAAACAAAAATTGGGCCAGTAGTTTCGGTAATGTGAATTCTGGTTTAAAACGTTTATGGATTTTTTATTGGCGTTTGAACAACAAAAAAACAACTTTTAACAGAAAATAATCGAAATATTGGGGTCGATTCAAATGATTGCACATTTTAGTGCCTAATCAAATAGCTAAAAATTGCTAACCTAACTGATAAATACTTAAACATGCTTTATATTACAAGGGTACGTGTAATTTCTAGGTCACAAATCTTAAAATCAAACTTAAACTTATGGAATCGATTCCAAAAAACATGCTAAACATTGCACTTAAAAATGATTCATAGGTCATGCTCGATACTGTAACTTAAAACGATAAAAAGCTGAAAGTCGTGAAAACTTGTGAAATGACAGCCGGTGCTTAAAAATAAAAGTTAACATCACAAATGACAGAAGACTCCGAATTAGAACAACGTTTTTTTTTATAAGATATAGATATAAATCGATTAAGTATATCAGTAAAAAATCAATAAAGAATCCAGGCTTATCAATCACAAGAAGTCACGAGAAATTTTGAGAAATTTCGGCAAAATCTAATCCTGCAAAATAAATAATACACAACGTTGATTCACTACAATTTCTTTCCGAACCTGGAACCGGGGTGTATTTCGAAGGCAGCATGGGGTCCTGTATAGGAACCCTTTTGGCCAAAGCACCACATACACCGATAGACCTGACCATATGCCCAGAAGATATCACCGGTCTGACCTTTCCCGTCCCAGCGGCAAAAATACGATTTTCCATACACAGTCTTGGCGTCGGAATCCGGATCAAACTTTTTTTGTAGAAAGGAGTTTTAGGTCTGTTAAATCCGTAGTAAGACAGCCTTTTTGGTGAGTTGTTGCAACTAGAGCTTGTGGTTGAAGATTCGTAGTTTTCACTGTCTAAATGGACGTCTGTTTTTGGTATCACCATTTCGTTGAAAACGCGAGTTTTCAGGCGTTTTGGTATGTTTATTTCTTTCTGTATTGTGTTGTTTAGTTTTGTTTGGTCTTGAGCTGCTTCTGGTTCAACGTTGACTGGTTCTTTAATATTGCCAGGTTCGTTGGAATCGTCTTCTAATTCTGTCACGAGCCCGCCTATTTGTTCAGCGTCTAAAATGTCTGGAAGGCTAAAGTTTCGCTTGATTTCTTTCGCTTCTGAACTCTCTGGCTCGGTATCAACCTCTTCCAAAGTCAAAGACGTAAAGTTTGGCGGTACGGTAGTTTGTTTAGTTGCTAAATTTTCGAATTTTTTCGAAAGCACTTTGACAACGCCTTTTCCGTCGTCCAGATTTGCTTTCAAAGGTCTCATACGAAATTCCTTTAAGAATTTCTCCTGTAATATTTTCCGTTCTTCCATTTCAACCAACTTATTTATAATTTCCAGTTTTCTCTCTATATATTTGTATTTCTTTATCTCATCACTCATCTCTACTGGGTCTACATTTTCTTTTGGAGTGCCAGTATTATTACTACTGTAAGAATGTTTTTCATCGTTTTTCTTTAAATGTGAGTTATGTTGATCTTTCTTCATCTTAGCGTGAGGATATTTGTTATCCTGTTCACCGTAATAATCCAAAGAGTCTTTAGCGTAATCGTTGTGATCATCTAAAACGTCCAGCGAATCTAGACTTACTTCTTTCATTCTCTCCATTCGTTGCGTAGCAAACACTTCTAAGCTATCCATCTGCATTTCAGATTTATTCTCATTTATATCTCTTTCCTTTATGAATCCCTGAAATGTTTTCTCATCGCAATCATTAACAACTTTATTTGAGTTTTTATCATCTCTTCTGTTTGACGTGTAGTTTTTATTATGAAGACCGTCCAACTTAGCTTTATAATTGGAAGATATTGTGGAATTCAGACCACTTTTATCAACACCTGACTTCAATCTATTATTAAGTTTGACAGAGGCAGTCCTTTTTATCGGCTTTGGAGGTTTATGAGGAACAAACTCCATAGTAATTTTGTTATTATTACTCTTCTGACCAGAACCTCTTTCAAGGCTCTTCGTCGTATTATTCAACTTGCCTCCATTAGATTTCTCTTTATTCGCCAGATTTTTGTTAGTTTTGTTCTGGGTGTTTCTCTTTATTTGTTCTTCAAACTTTTCCAAGTTCTTTTTCACGTGAGAATTTCGCTTCTCCATCAAATTCTTAATCGGGTTTGGCTTCGAAGCTGGTTCTAGAACCACCTCAAAACTACAACTTTTAGATTTGACCATTGACTTTTGTTCGCATCCTTCCATTTCACTCATGTACTTGTGTTTTTCGAAACACTTCGGTTGTAGCGACTTGGTCGTACCAGTCAGCTGCTCGCTTCTATTGAGCCTTGGTATTTCATCAGTCAATTTCCTTTCTTTATCATATTGTTCTATATTACTACCATCGAAGTAATACGCTATATTTTTCGCTGGAGGCGGTGCCATATGCTTTGTAGAAGAGTCATGTAGACTTTTAGATCTTGTAACAGTTTTGTGTCCACTGGTTTCAGTTGGTATTTCAAAGCCCACCTTACCAGCCGATTTATTAACACTGACATTCACTGTAGTTGCATGTTGTTCTCTTGGCAAGTTAATATATTTAGGACTAGATGATTCTCCTAGATAGTTGTTATACATATAACCTCCGAAGTATGGCTGGTTGTTTGGACTCGATCCATAGCTCTTCGAAGCGTTTTCAAATTCGTAACAACTTTTGCTGCTTCTTGGCATTCCTATAGCTTGATTCGTCTGATTCAGTTTATGTTGTTTGATTCTTTGACCTTCAAACAACATTTCTAGAGGAGCTGATTTAGTGCACTCTGAGTCATCAGAAAGGACGCTTTCTAAAGAATTACAGTTCGTACGACACAACTGATTATTATCGTTGTCTAAATACATGTCATCAGACAATACTGATTCTTGACTGCAGCTATTCTTCATATACTTTTTCTGATTGAGGAAGAAGCTAGCACTGCTGTGGCGATGTTTCTCGAAATACTGCTCATCGTTTATGTTCTCAAATGAGCAATTCTGAGAATCATTTAAGTTGTATCGACTCCCATCGTACTTGGCTGGTTGGAATGCAACTTCATTGCCATATTTCATGAATATTTCATTGGATACACCAGAACAACTAGAATTATCACTCAGTACTGATTCGTTGGACCGTGTAATGCACCTTTTAGTCAAGACACTTTGGCATCTGTTCGAATATCCAGGATCCATGTTGTAATCCTCATCCATAATATCGTCCAAATTCGACGGCATATTTCTTGGTAATGTCGAACTCTTTTGATTGGTTATGTACAAAGGCTTCGCTGGAACTACTGGCTTTTCTATATACGATCCTATTTCGTAATTTGATATGGCTCTTCTTTGCAACCCTTTGGGTTTCATGTGTTTCTTGCAAACCTTTTTCGAAAAAAGTTTGTTCTTGCAACTAACATCTTGACTGTAACTGCAGTCTTCCAAAGAATCTGAAGAGAAATTACCGTCCTCTTTTTCTAAAACCTCTTTCGTAGGTTGTAGATCTAGTTCGTCTTCTCTCGGCTCGAATTCATCCAAATCTCCATATTTCTTTGTTATTTCGGCTATCATACGTTCGGTGTCACATTTAATAGAATCTACAATACTTTTGCCCTTATCTTGGAGTCTCCCGTCAAGACCAACGAAGAAGCTTAGCGAATTTCTCTTTTTTGCATCTAACATGTTTCTATTAGCCTTATTATCTTTGTTACTCTGAGGTATTTTGTCAGTCCATTTGCATTCTTCAGAAACTGGTGACACGGGACATGATTTATAGTTTTTGAATATGCTTCTAGCGTTAGGTTTAGGCATTTTCTGCGGTTTGACCTCTTCCTGTTTGAGATTCAAATGGAAGTTTCTTTTAGGTACTTTCGGCGGTTCGATTTCTTCTTTAGCTGAAGGGAAAAGTCTATTAAATACTTTAGACTGTATCTGTTTTTGTTTCCCAAAATCGACTGTGAACGCCAAATTCTTTTGGTCTTTAAAAACTATAGGTTTAGGCATTTGATTGTAGTTCATATTTCTTTTGTCAGATTGTACATTAGTGATGTTCGCGTGGGGTGGAACATAAGGGCTGTATTCCTCTGCGTATGGCAGCTGTCTATGGTTCAGGTTGGCCGGTATGGCGTAAGGGTTTTTGTTCCTATAGTCCAGTGTTTGGTTCTGGCAGGGGTTCAGGCTATCGAAGTAGTTAGAATTTAGACTGTCTAGATTTTCTTCGGGTTGGTTAGGGGGTCCTGGCAAGCATGTTCGTGGGAGAGATCGATACTGTTAGTATAATGGGAGTAGCATGAAAGTGGTTCACACATTTAGCAGATGATTGATTTGAAATGAAAAATGAAAATGAAAATCGTTTATTGCCATAAGGAAATACAATTCACAGGTATGCTGACCCTCACACTAGGCATAGCCTGTCTCGTGAGGGAGGAAATAAACATTTGACAATCCCTATTTGCGGCGATAACAGGGATTTGATTTGAGTGATTTTACAGTATACTAATGTCCATGTTCATAAACGTCCATTGAACTTATTCTAACTAAGATGCCGTTCGTTCGTTTCTCGTTGTCTTTCACCTTTGAAAGTGTTTGTGAAAAAGGGAACAAAACTCATTTTAGTTGGCATAGGTCTTATGAATAAGGGGATAAGACAATATTTAGCACTGATACTAAGCCCTTGATGTTTTGCTGAAGTTTACGAATAGTTTTGGTCTTTATTTTCATCATAGCATGTGGTTATATCGAAATATCAAGGGCATGGTATCTAAATATACC
>OY735281.1:1362673-1413580 GCA_963457715.1 Argyresthia albistria
GACGTTAGTCTCCCGTCCGAGATGTTTTAGGAATTTAGCTCCCGTTTATTACTTCCTACTGTACTGTCATACCAGTGTAGTACGATCATCTAAATGTAGTACGATCATCTAAATTTAGTACGATCATCTAAATGTTAACTTTACTTTACTTTATACTTTATTGCACAAAAACAGAATACAGACACTTAATAATGAAAAAAAACATATACAAAGGCGAGCTTATCTCTAATAAGAGATGTCTTCCAGCAAACCCAGGATGGACAGGATTAATTAACAAAAGATAGACCTGCATATGTGCACAACGATAAATATTAAATTAATAGACTACTTACTAATAAGTACATACATACATAAAAACCATACATATTATTTTAAAAATATATATATATAAAATACATAAATAATGTAAACTTAAATATATTAAGGTAGAGAAAGATAGTGTTCTTTAAGCGATTTTTAAAAATGTTGAGTGAAGGACTGTCCCTGATAGCACTGGGAAGATTAACTGTTGTTTTTTATAACATTTTTATTGCACCAAAATATGGTACAGAAAAACAAGGTAAGTACATGCACAAGAATTATTCATTTCATTCATTCATTCATTCATTCATTCACTCACCCAGGCGTGTCGTCGTCGTTGTTGCCCGGGTAGTAAGTGGTGCGGGTGCCTCGCTCGGAGGACGAGGTTCGTTCCCCGTCCGAGATGTCTTCGACGTCGCCGTCGTGTTCCGTCGACTCTTGGTCCTGGAAACAATAATAATGTATTTTTTTTTTCAAAAGAGGCGGCAGGGGTACGGCGCGATGCACTACAGTCTATTCGTGATAAGAATGCAGTGAATACCACGGGTAAAAAAATACCCGTGGTACTACTGGTAGTACCACAGGGGATGAAGGGTTATTACGTCGGTTGCCGAACCACCCGGAAAACTAAAACCCGGTGGTTCGATATATGTCGAACTACGGGTGTCAAACCACCCGTTCACAAGGGAAATTAAAATTTAAATCTGTTAACACACACGCACAGGATAGGACACAACCGTCGCGTTCGAAAGTTTGCCTTCAACTGGTCACTGCGAACTTGGCTTGATAATCGGAAAAGATTTGATAGGTTACGGGGCGTGGCTAGGCCGCCGGACAGTGATGACTCCACTGCATTCTTATCACGAATATACTATAGTCCCTTGTCACGGAAAAAGAGTATTTAGTACTAGGTTTCAACTCTCTAAATACGTGACAGGGGGATAGTCTATCACTATAGTTTTATAATTAACAAACATTGGACACAGTTTCGACGAACCTTAAAAAACTAGTGGCTCTGTGAGCTGTAGACCTCGCGAGTATGTCGGTGGGAAAGCTGAACTGCTAACACACATAAAAAAAATAACCCAAATAATTTTCTTTCAATAACACATACAAACTTATGAATGTACCTGGTTACGTACATGCAGTATGAAAGTAGCCGCACCAATAACTTTGTAAACTACATTTCGCGATCTTTAATACAACCATATTGACTTTTTACTAAAATTATATAATCTGTTTCACTCTCATAGTCTTTACAAATCCAACGACACCTCATTTGTTAATATCCATGATTTTTTTACATTTTAAAACCCCATATCTCCGCCATTTTGAAAAAAATCAAAAAACTGGCTCGAGTAAAAAATTCTATTTATTTTTTCAACCTGCTCACAAAATTTCACGAGAATCGGTTCATAAATGCGACCTGTAGAGGAGAACAACCGGACATACAAAAGCATTTTTGCCCAAACCTGAAACGGAGACGCTTCGCTCGCTTCGCTCGCTCATCTGTTTCACTCTCATGGTCTTTACGAATCCAACGCCACCTCATTTGTTAATATCCATCGAGCCGTTTGGGTTGTAGCGATTTTTTTACATTTTAAAACCCCATATCTACGCCATTTTGAAAAAAATCAAAAAACTGGCTCGAGTAAAAAATTCTATTTATTTTTCCAACCTGCTCACAAAATTTCACGAGAATCGGTTCATAAATGCGACCTGTAGAGGAGAACAACCGGACATACGAAAGCATTTTTGCCCAAACCTGAAACGGAGACGCTTCGCTCGCTTCGCTCGCTCGGTCAATAATTCATTAACATGGTTCCCCGTCACCTATTATCTTATAAAAATATAGCAATTAAGGAATTGTAATTATATTTTCTAAATTGTATCGACCTGGCATTGGCTGTAATGGCACAAATAGTTACTGTAAATAAATAAATAAAAAATAATAATAAAACAAAATAAAAAACCTCATATTTGAAACTGCCGAGCGACGAATCGTCCGTGTGGTGGCGCGTGCGGCTTTCTTGCGCGCGCGTCGGAGTCATGTTTATCGTTACCTGGGTGTTTTAGAAAAGAAAAAAATCAATTTTAAAAATAATAACAACGTCAAAAAAAAACAAAATTAGGTTTCTAATGAATAGCAAACTAAATGGTGTTTACCTAGTTACGGAAACACAAAATGATTGTGATCATGATTTATGTATGATTGACTGAGCGTTTATAATGATTTAAAAATATTACGATGAGTAAATGAGCAATCTTACATTGACTCAATAACTATCATAAAAAGCCATGTAAACTTCTAGATGCTATAACGATTTCAAAATGCAATGTAATCAGACAATACGATGAAATGTGATGATCAATGACCGGAACGAAGGTTTGAATTTACCTAAATTTTGTAGTCAGACATAACAAGGAGCAGTTACAACCACTTGAGTTGAACCGGTTTGAATTTAACCTGTTAAATTTCGGGTTTTTGTCTAACCAGTTAATTTTTGTTTTTATTAGTTTTACATGTTCCTTACATTTGAAACACCGAACTATAAACATTTTCAAACTGCTGATTCCCAAAACAATCATAACTTTTTTATTATCAACTTTTTCGTAAAAATGACTGAGTATTGTACTTTTCATCATTCAAGCGAAGTAAATAAAACATTCATACAGATTGTAATTGAAAGGTGCAGTCATTTTTTCAACTCAACTCAAGTGGTTGTAACTGCTCCTTGTCATGTCCGACTACAAACTTTAGGTAAATTCACACCTTCGTTCCGATCCCTGGTAATGATGTACATGAATGAATGAAAGTAATGACCGAATGAACGAAAAACACAGAACAAGCAACACAGATCAACAAATTAAAATACATTCAACAAACAAATCAGCAGGCAACATACACAAAATGCAAACGATAAGAGAATAAAACCAAAAAAACCTTCTTTTCGATTCTTGGCGATACGGTCAGAAACTCGTAAGTCTTTGCCATTTTTCTGTCGAAATTCCTGAACAATGCCTCCACACGCGGCAGCTGCAATATGTTGAGTGATTTCGGCCTCTATTGCAGGGAAATAAAGACCATGACCGAAAGTGAACAAATAAATCAACAAATGCGGTAATTTACCTACTGCTAGTCAAACGAGATACTCATTACGAACTGTCAAAATGGATTTTTATTGTGAATTCTATTTAAATATGAAACACATAATAGGCTTGTGGCCTGTCAAGTCAAAATAGATACTTTTTATGAACTGTCAAAACGGAACTTTTGTTCCTGAGCTCTATGAAATAACAACACAATGACAGCATTTGATGGCACTTTTACATGAAGGTGCCATCAAATGCTGTCTTTTTGACGTGACAACGTCTTATAAATTGGTTTGCCGGGTGACACTTCAAGAAACTGCGTTACGCTCCGCTCACGTTATGCGCTCACAATGAGAGCGAGTGAGAGGCACGCGTCCCTTCCACTCGGGCATGGTTAGCCCGCCTAAGAGCGAGAGAGACAGACATAAAAAGTGAAATTAATGTTTGTTTGTATAAATTAATGTTTTAAATATAATTCTTTGTATAAATAAATGTTTTAAATTGTTACTATTATTTCATCCTTCTTCCTACTATACGAATGAATATTCACATTAAAATTATTTTACCACTCAAAGTCGTTGTCACGTAAAACTTTCGCCCGTATACCGACTTTACAGGCAACCAATTTTTTTTGCACAAAGACTTTATGAAATATATCTGCTGGAAATATAGAATTCTGAGAATGTCAAGCCATTTTGTACATAATGCTTCAACTTAAGACTTGTTCCTAGATTTATTTGATTACCTTGGCCACAAGCCTATTATACGCTGTATTTTTAAATTAACTTTATAATTACAACGTGTAAATGAATTAACGCAAAATGATAAACTACTTTGTTAGGGACATCATTCTGAGCAAGCATTCAGTATGAAACCGATTTAATCAGAGCAACTTTATTTTTCACTTCCCAGTACATTTTGGCCTGAGTGGATCGCCTGATTTGTATGGAGCAGTGAAAAAAAATTTGCTCTGATCAAATCGGTTCCATAATGAAAGTTGCATAGAATGGTGTCCCTAACAAAGTAGTTTCTCATTTTGCGTTAATTCATTTACACCTAGTACACAATATCGATTTCCTCAAGCCATTTTGTACACAACGTTTCCGGATGATTTATTATTTGACAGCCTTGTATAACCGTATTAGTGGCACCTCATAACCAACATAAAACATTATAAACAGAAGAATACAAAACAAACCATCACCTGGGTGTTAATAATATTTTTATTTTGAATAGAGTATTCATAGTGAGTGAAAACGTACACAAAGGTTGCGAGTAGAAAAGTAAGTAGCGAAATAGCAGGTTGATAATTTGATACTGTAAAGCCGGGAACTGAATAGCGAGCCGTAACTACAACCGTGGTGCGAACCGTAACCAATAAAATCATAATGTGTCCCACAGATATTATACTAATACGGATAGACCACCTAGAACAAAATGTGACACGGGCGTAAACTGAGATGCTACGGAAGCTTCTTTAGTTCGAGGCTATTATCGGTAGGTGCAGCACCATCGAAAAATTGCAAATACCACGAGATGGCGCTAAGATATATAGGATTTATTCCGAGATTAGCTTCACCTAGAAGTTTGTTAACTGACACCATGGCGTTTAAAGTACAAATCTTACTCTTTACGTCATCTCTTTTTTACGAAGGGTTACTAATTCTAATTTGTATGGGATGAGCACCCTGTGGTTTCACCAACTATCCTAAGCCCCTAGCTAGACGATAATAAGATAAGATAAGTTTTTTTCGTACTTTGTAACTTAAAGATTACAGTGAAATTGTTGTACATGGTGTCATCAATATAATTACGACTTCAAATCCCTAAACTAGGTAATGAACCTGTATCTTAGGGACTTTGGGTCTTCCGGTTGTCAGAAATTTATTTACAACAATAACAATGCAGGTAATTAAATTGCGCAAATATTTTATTGTACTATTACTGTACTGTATTAAATATTTACGCAATTTTATTGATCGTGTAGGGGCCGTAATAAATTGCACAATTCTAAATATTGCGCAATTTAATTGATCGTCTAGGGGCCGCCTAAGAGTTGTCTAGTTTTTTGACAGTTGTCCTTGGTTCCTGTCATATGAGACTGTCACATGTGTCAGTTTAGGGGCACCTAAGCACTACGCCCTCCCAAATCGGTGTCGTAACTTTAGGCGATGCCTAACGTCGTTAGTCGTGACTTAAGGGTTAGTGAAATGTGTTTTTTTTTTCTAGGCAACTCATAAATATTTAGGCATCTGGCTTCAGGCTTCCCGATGCCGCACATACTAGAATCTTGTTACTCTATCTGATTGGTTACAGTTACAGCTCTTTAATGAGTATCTGATTGGTTACAGTTACAGCTCTGTAATGAGTATCTGGCTTATTTGTTACACAAGTTAAACACTTGGAATGCTTGACAACACTAAAAGTATCTGCTACTTCGTTAATACATTTCTTATAAATGTGCCGTTTAAAAAACCAACAAAATTAAATTGAAAGAAATGTTATATACTCCCATAAATAGAAATTATTCATATTAAATAATCAAATATAGCCCTTTTAATATACCGTATTACCGTAGGATACCGCCAGCTACCAAAATGTCTCCTTTCAGTGTGTCAAGTCTGCTAAATCATTCAAAGACCTCTTTTTAACCGACTTCCCAAAGGAGGAGGTTTACAATTCGTCTGGATGTTGTTTTTTTTATTATTTATTTTTTATGTATGTTCCCCGATAGCGCCTAGACGGATTGACCGATTTGGTTTTTTTTTAAAACGGTTCACCTTCCCATTGGTCCTATTGACACCAGGTCAGGATCTGATGATGGGATCCTGGAGAAATCGAGGGAACTCTTCAAATATTATAGGCAGACCTATAGTGATTTTTGTGTTTTTCATAATAACTCGTGCAAATGCATATGGTAGGCATAATATTGTGATGCGGAACTGCTGAAGAAGACCACATATGGCCACCAGATCTGCTCAATACTAGGTACAAATACAATGCGTGGATGAAGGGCAGGCAACGCATAGCCTAAACCGGTGCACCTAGAGCCATGGAAGTTTGTACAGGGGTTCCTTAGTAGCGTGGGGTAGCACTGAGATGGGATTTGACAAAATTAATTCCCCAAGGGGGGGGGGGATAAGGGGTTACAGTTTGTATTAAACTCAATCTAATCAAATAGGGTTTGTGGAAGTCGGTTTTTTCTAAAGTTTACTTTTTGTTTCAATTATTGACATAATTAGACTACTAATTATGTCAAAAACGGGTCTTTCAATGATCAATGATTCGTAATGTGTTAAGCAGACTTGACATTCAGGTTGGTAGTTCATTAATATTTTAAACAAATAACAGGGGTGGTAATAATAGTGGTGGTTTTGGTTGTTACACCCCCACATACTACAATAGTCATATTTTACTGTGGCAATACTCTGCTGACCTGTTTGACGGCGTTCTGTTCCCGTCGTTTCTCGATGTACCGCGTATCAGTTCCGCTGTCTATGGAGCTGTCCTTCGAGCCGTCAGAGTCGACGCGCTTTTCTGTAGGAAAAATAAATAAGCTCCGGTTTATACTTATCACTTTTTAGGGTTCCGTACCCGAAGGGTGCCAAACGGGACACTGTTACTAAGGCTCCGCTGTCCGTCTGTTCGTCCGTCCGTCTGTCCGTCATCGGGTCCTACAGCACGAACCGTAATAGCTAGAGAGTTGTAATGTTTTACAGAATGTGTATTTCCATTGCCGCAACAACAACAAATACTGAAATACACGAAAAAAGGCTGTTTAGAATTAAATAGTAAGTAGTAAATTTCAATACAATAGCGCCTGACATTTTTTAATAGCAAGAGACGACTGACGAAGAGATTGAAGGTATTGCCGTTCTAGGCACAGACGCAGATGGTGCGGAAGCCTTCGTGTGCGAGTCCTAGTCTTACACGGCGTTAATGCTAATGATCTCAAATATTATGTCCCTTATTTGGTATATGAGGCCCCTTAGATTTAATTTAAATTAGTATTGATTTGTAACAAAAATAAACACGATTTGAAAGGCATAGCTGACCCTGACTTCCGGAAATTCCACGTGTTGTTGATTTGGTTGTGGTAGTTTACACAAATATCAACAGATATCGCTACTCATCTTGATTATTGTAGTTTTAGTGGTAATAGTACACACAAATGTCAACAGATGTCGCTGCTCGACACGAGTAGATTCAGCTGTAGCAGTTCACAATGTTTCCGTGAGATGTCGCAACTTACCGTGCGGCGCGGTGATTCGCTTCGCCCACTTGCCCCGGGCGGGGGGCTCGGGCGCGGGGGTCTCTGGGCCGACTAGCTCGTCGCCGAGACTCTTCTTGGCCCAGGAGGGAAGCCGACCTATCCGCAGCCTAGAAAAAAAGGTAAACATCAATTTGAGATCAACATATCTGGGGCCCTATGCTGCACTGGGAAACGCATTGCAATTGGATCTCGACCTCTTCTTGAACGCCCGAATGGCGTCATTTGGTATTCCGGTAACACATCGCAAATAGATTGCCAGTATTCGCAAGGTGTTTTTGAGGCATTCTCGCGGCCTTGCAAATTGCTAATGGAACGCTTATTTTTAGTTGAATGGTTAAGACGAAACAAATGAGCCTAAACTCGATCCCCTACCCATATCGAGATCACAGAACAGTAGCCCAATCACGAACAAAGATTCGATAGAAGACTATCGAAAAGCCAAATGTCAGTGATTCTTATACTTTATGACATAAAACATATTTCCCTGCGTTCCCGAAAACGTTCGTGATCTCAGCTCAGTTGACTGCTGTCTGTATACTTACGTGTAGTCCGGCACGGCGGTCGCCGCTGCGTCGCCATACGGCGGGATCTCCCGCGGCGGCGAGCCGAGATGCGAGTCGGTCTCGCTGTCCAGGCCTGAGAGACCGTTGTTCACTTTCCTGCGGAGAGGAAATGGCGTCACGGCTTTTCCTAAACGGAGCGGCTGAGGCACTGTTGTGACAGATGTCTTGACTTATACGTGCAGGTGACAGGTGTCATGATATTTGACAGGTGTGGTGAATTTTATACGGCTATGATAATGTGACATGTTTCTAGACATTTTGACGAGATTGATCGACTTTTGACAGGTTTTTGGACTTTTGACAGTTTTTTTTGGTTCTGTACCCGAAGGGTGCCAAACGGGACCCTATCACTGGGATTTCGCTGTCCGTCCGTCCGTCCGTCCGTCTGTCTGTCTGTCTGTCAGTATCTCATGAGCCGTGGTAGCTAGACAGTTGAAATGTTCACAGATGATGTACATATTTCTGTTGCCGCAATAACAAATACTAAAAAATAAAATAAATTTAATATTAATGGGGGCTCCCATACAACTAACGTGATTTTTTTGCGGTTTTTAATAGATAATGGTACGGAACCCTTCGTGCACGAGTCCGCCTCGCTCTTGGCCGGTTATTGATACTTTTATCAGGCATCTCGATACTTGACAGGTGTCAAAATATTCGACAGGCATCACAAAATTTGACGAGTTCCAAAATTTTTGACAATCCTCATAACTTTTTGACAGGTTTTATTTATTTATTTATTTTATTTGGGACATCAACAGCATACAAAATAAATGAGTTACAACATTTAAATACAAAAATTAAGCCGGTAACAGATATCCACAGAAGATACAATAAGCAAGTAAAAGAGAAAAAAAAACTTAGCAGTTATCTTATTATTATGCACGTTGTAGAGTTTTAGGAAATAAGAATTTTAGAGGGTACGTGATTTAAATTAAATATAGTAAGGATAATGTGAGGAGTATATTTGTAATGTTTGTGTAAGGGTAAGTGAGTGTGCGTGTTAGGGTGTGTATTTGTGTGTTTATTCACTTGTTTCCCTCATCGTCTATCAAGACTTTTGTCGTCATTTGACAGCCGCACTCACTTGCCCTGCCGTATCGCCTGCTGCGCGAGCCGCGCGCGCATCGTCACGACCATGTCATGAGGGACCCGCCAGACGAACACGCAGCCGTCGCCAGACGCCGATATCAGGTGCTGGCAGTCTGGGGTGAACCTGACGAAGATTGGTAATTATGGCAAACACGCAGCTTAGGTGAAGACTAAAGGGGGCGAGCGCAGCGAAGCCCCCAAATAGTCTTCATGAAAAACATCACGTAGTGCTGCTGAATAAAAATGCTTTTAAAAAGACATTTTTTCGTTAAAACCCGCCACATCATGATGTGCCCGGTAATTGACAATATTGCAAAAAAAATAGCAGCTGGTTTTATTATCTCATACGAAAATAGATGGGAAACGATGGGACCCGTATTTTTTATTTTAGTGTTTATTCTTATTTTTAAGTTATAATTCAAGATTTTTAGAGTTACTCATTCTAAAAGGGCGTAAGTACAATGTCAGGATTATAAAACGTTGAACTTTTGCCAGTCATTGCATCAATAAAAAAATAAAATGTCATTATTCTGTCATAATATCACCCCCTGTTCCGAGTCACGCCAAAATCGATTACAGTCCGAGTCAGTTTTGGGCTATTGGCGATACAAAACGATGGCATCTTAGACGCTGTATTCGATTATGGCGCTGACGGCGATGTCGCGGAACGCACTGTCAATATGTGTAAATACTCTTTTGTTGTTGTGCAACTTCGTGACAAGTTGACAACCAGCAGTGACAAAATTTAGATGACAGATGATGACTGACAGTTGCTTTTTTATTTATATCTAGCCTGTGGAACACATGCCATAAATCCTGACATTGATAATTTGGACAAAATTTCAGTTTTTATTATTTAACTCTTAAATTACTGATCTAAAAATTCTGAAAAAAATATCTAAGAGCTCAGAACACTTAAATCTCGAAATGGTTTTCTAATTTTAGTACCTTATCAAAATGAAAGGTTGTCAATTGCTAGGGCATATCATGAAATGGCGGAGCACATGACGGCACATCATGATGTGCCCGATTCTACGATCGGCCGCCGATAGATATACGGATATCGACACCTATATCGAGCATTTCCCATACAAAATCACTCGATATAGGTGTCGATATCGTAAATCGAATGCGCGAGAATCGTACCCCTGCTCGCTGGCTACTTTCCCGATCATTTCCTCATTTTAAGTGGAAAAGCATAACAATGGGACGATACAGGCTAATATGATGATGATGATTTACCTCAATCCAGTGACAATCTCGGAATGTCCATACATCGTGGCCATACATTCCCCACTGTAGTAGTCGTAGACACTCAGTATCTTATCTGTGGACGATGTCGCCAGGTAGATACCACTGCTGTCCAGGGACACCTGAGAAACAACATAACATAACAAAGCGTCACGCCTTTTCCCATACGGCGTGGAAGAGGCACAACTGGGGGCCAATTCTGGCGCTAGCAAGATCATGTCCATGGTCGAAATATCGATTTTGAGATACCGAAATCTCTATCAAAGACAAAAAAATAGCTATTCTTACGACTAGCCTTTCGCCCAACCGAGATATCTCGACCCGTTTTCGATCGAAATGAATATAAATCGAAATCGTTATCGACGGATTTAGGCGGTATCAAAACCGATATCTCGACTGGGGAGATGATCTCGATAGCGCGAGAATCGGGGGCCTGTACCCATTTTTAGCCAGTGATTTAAGACACCATTTTCCGTGTCACGGCTTGCCGAGCGCCGCAGCGATGGAGTGATGATGGTTTCCTCACGGTGTTTTCCATCGCCGCCGTTAGTGTCTGTGATAAATGGTTTATCTCATCGGTACATGGCCAGTGCCTAAATAATTCATTAATTCTTTATTGCGCACAAAAAATTGCGCAGATAAGAATAACATAAAAAATGTGTACATATGAGATCTCTAATATGAGATCTAAGACTTTACATAACCTTTATTGCACATAATGGATAAAACATGTAGAAAGGCGTGCTTTACTGTATTATAATTGAAACAAAAAGTAAACTTTAGAAAAAACCGACTTCCACAAACCCTATTTGATTAGATTGAGTTAAATACAAACTGTAACCTCTTATCCCCCCCCCCTTGGGGAATTAATTTTGTCAAATCCCACATCAGTGCTACCCCACGCTACTAAGGAACCCCTGTACAAAGTTTCATGGCTCTAGGTCCACCGGTTTAGGCTATGCGTTGCCTGCCCGTCAGCCACGCATTGTATTTGTACCTAGTATTGAGCAGTTCTGGTGGGCATAGTGGTCTTCATCAGCAGTTCCGCATCACAATATTATGCTTACCATGTGCATTTGCACGAGTTATTATGAAAAACACAAAAATCACTATAGGTCTGCCTATAATATTTGAAGAGTTCCCTCGATTTCTCCAGGATCCCATCATCAGATCCTGACCTGGTGTCAATGGGACCAATGGGAAGGTAAACCCTTTCAAACAAAAAAATAATTTTCCAAATCGGTCCATCCGTTTAGGCGCTATCGGGGTGTAGACATAAAAAAAAAATAAAAAAAACATCCGGACGAATTGTAAACCTCCTCCTTTGGGAAGTCGGTTAAAAATAGTTTGATAAGAGATAATAATTGAAACAAAAAGTAAAACTTAAAAATAAACCGACTTCTCCAAACCCTACTTGATTAGATACCAATGTGTACTCTGACGACCTTTGTCAGAGTCTGAGATTTAGACGAAGATTTTACTTTATGCTCTAGAACATAAAATTTGATTTTATGCTGGCTATACCCGACATAAAGACGAACTTTACGAGCATGAGAAGTGAATATATATCCCGACGAATTGTAAACCTCCTCCTTTTCAACCGACTTCAAAAAAAGGAGGAGGTTCTCAATTCGACCCGTATGTTTTTTTTTTTTTTTTTTAATATAAAGGGGGCTCCCATACAATTAACGTGTTTTTTTTGCGGTTTTTTTAACCGACTTCCCAAAGGAGGAGGTTTACAATT
This sequence comes from Argyresthia albistria, assembly GCA_963457715.1. Classification (NCBI taxonomy): domain Eukaryota; kingdom Metazoa; phylum Arthropoda; class Insecta; order Lepidoptera; family Argyresthiidae; genus Argyresthia; species Argyresthia albistria. Next base: position 1,374,990 of record OY735281.1, read on the forward strand.
CGTCCGGATGTTTGTTTTTTTTTTTTTTTTATGTATGTGCCTCGATAGCGCCTAAACGGATGGACCGATTTGGAAAATTAGACCGATTAGACCTATAGTGATTTTTGTGTTTTTCATAATAACTCGTGCAAATGCACATGGTAAGCATAATATTGTGATGCGGAACTGCTGATGAAGACCACACATGGCCACCAGATCTGCTCAATACTAGGTACAAATACAATGCGTGGCTGACGGGCAGGCAAAGCATAGCCTAAACCGGTGGACCTAGAGCCATGAAACTTTGTACAGGGGTTCCTTAGTCGCGTGGGGTAGCACTCATATAGGATTTGACAAAATTAATTCCCCAAGGGGGGGGGATAAGGGGTTACAGTTAGTATTAAACTCAATCTAATCAAATAGGGTTTGTGGAAGTCGGTTTTTTCTAAAGTTTACTTTTTGTTTCAATTATGTGAAGTCGGTTAAAAAAAGGCACCACTCATTTTGACAATATAGCTACCTCAGAACAATAACTAAAGTTATTGTTCTGAGATAGCTACGAAATCTACACTATTTTCTGTCATATCCCGGACGGTTGAATCTAATGTGCTTTAGTTCTACTGATTCCGCCCATTAGCGCTAGATGGCGGTAGTAAGTTACCTTATAAATAGTCGAAGTATTGTCATCAATCAGAATTTATTTATTTCACACAAAGAAAACATGAAATACACATAAAAAAAAACAAGGAGAGCTTGACTCTAATATAAGATCTAAGCACTTTGCATAAGCTTAATTGCAAAAAACTAAAATACCCGGCCCAGTGGCTTCTGGACAAAAGAGTCCTGTGACTTTGACAGTGGGTACCAAGACGTCACTTAATGTCTATTGCAGGGGGCTGAGAATTTAATTTCCCCTAATTTTAACTTCATTTTTAGGGTTCCGTACCCGAAGGGTGCCAAACGGGACCCTATTACTGAGACTTCGCTGTCTGTCCGTCCGTCCGTCCGTCCGCCCGTCCGTCCGTCCGTCTGTCTGTCACCAGGCTGTATCTCATGAACCGTGGTAGCTAGACAGTTGAAATTTTCACAGATGATGTATTTCTGTTGCCGCTACTTGGCCGGTTATTTTTTCCTTTTCAGCCAGGAGAATGACAATCTCTCGACTGAAAGGGAAAAACATCTACAAAGGCGGGCTTTAAAATACCTTGATAAGAGTGCCGTCCTCGGCCGTGGTCCCTCTGAACGTCTTCGTGTGTCGACCGTGAGACGAGCTGTACACTCGCACGTTGCGGTCCTGCCAATCATCATCATCATTATCATCAACAACCGTAAAACAGACGCAGCGTCACGCCCATTCCCAGTAAATAAAGTAAATCTGTACCTTCACAGATGCTCTAATATTATACTAAAGTCTTCACAAAATAAAAGGCCCGTTTTGACAGTTCACGCCCATGAAGTTTTAACCCCTAATGCGTAGGTAATAAAAGCCAACTGTTGCGTACAAGCAAAGCGTACAAGTTGCACCAAGGACAATTGCTTCCATTACCTACGCGTTAGGGGTTAAACCTTCATGGGCGTGAACTCTCAAAACGGGCCTTTTATTTTGTGAATGGTGTAATACAGATAAGACCACCTAGAACAAAATATGACAACGGCGTAAACTGAGATGCTACGGAAGCTTCTTTAGATCAAGGCCATTATCGCTTGGTGCAGCACCATCGAAAAATTGCAAACACCACGAGATGGCGCTAAGATATATAGGATTTATTCTAAGATTCGTATGTTAACTGAAACCATGGCGTTTAAAGTACAAATCTTACTCCTCACGCCATTTTTTTTACGAAGGGTTACTAATTCTAATTTGTATGGCATGAGCACCCTGTGCCCTCACTTCAGATGTCACCAGTCACCACTGGTCAATTTTGACAGTTCTTCTCTGTTCAATAGTCAATATGGCGGTTCTTGGGTCACGGTGCTGCTACGACTACGATGAGCTTTCAGTTTCAAACCTCATTGGTTTGTATGTTCTAAATTAAGGACAGAATGCCTGCGATTCCGAAGGCGACACAAACTATACTAACTAAACTAATTAAAATCGTGTGTTTGAAAATGGAATCTGTGGCTACCGCGCAAGAGCTGTCGGATTTGAAGGTTGTCAGTTTAGTGCCTTTAGTTCCTCTAGTTTAGTGGTTTTGACACCTCAAGAATAGCCCATATTGTCTCAGAAGGGTATAGACTAACAATTACAGGTGCAACCGACAGCCCCCTATGCAGGGGTTGCATGGAAGTGGAAGGACGGTCGAGCACATGTTGCTGGCATGTCCATCCACAATTGAAACCAGGATGGCGATTCTGGTAGAAGCATCATCGACCCAGGAGCTCCTTGAACATCCAGGCCTCCTGCTCCAGCTTGTGCTGGAGTTGGGTTGGCTGAAATAAGAGATTGGGAGAAGGGGACATGCACAAAGGCCGTGCACATGTGGGCCACGTGCAGGCACTTCAACCCCTTTATAGAAGAATAGGATAGGGCATAGACTAAGGGCCAGGTGCAGGCACAACATCCCCCTGATTGAAGAAGAAGAAGAAGAAGAAGAAGAAGGGTATAGACTAACCTGGCAAGCAGTGAGTATGTGCTTCCCTCCCGCGTCCACCTCCATGTCATAGAGGGTTGTTCTGCCGGACACGTTCTGTCCGCGAGCGAATTGGAAGCCGCCATCTTGGGTCTGAAAAACAAAATCATAAATATGAATATAGAGGTATATAACAAAACATGATATTTATTGGGGTTTCATTCACATTCATTCTTTCATTCACATTCATTCTTACTTTCACATTCATTCTGTCATTCACATTCACTTTTATTCTTTCATTCAAATTCTCTCATCCAAGATACTGTCACCCAGTCTCAAACAAACTAAAAGAACGTAAAACAAAATATCTATAACAAGCTGCCGGAAAAATAGTCTTGTTAGCTCCACACGAAACCATCTGCAGACCAGCTCCTGAAGCGAGGAACCTCACAGCCGTGATGGAAGACGAGTGGTCATCCAGGGTCATTCATCCTTTCATTCAAATTCATTCATTTATTCATTCATACATTCGTAATTTCATTATTGTACTCACATGACAGTACAAATTAAGATAGAAAAAATATGTACATTAATTCGAATTTAATATTTTATGTATTTAATTTTCATTCATTCAATAAATAACTTTTCATACACATTCAATTCTTTTATTTACTCTTTCATTCACACTCATTCTTTCAATCACAGTCATTCTTCCATTATTTCGTTCAGCCATAAGAGCAACCACAGTCAAAGCAAAAATAACTAACTTTCAGAGCCGTAAAACACGAATAACTCACAGTAACAAGCTGACGGAACAGTATAGTCTTGTCAGCTCCACACGAGACCATCTGCAGACCAGCTCCTGAAGCGATGAACCTGACAGCCGTGATGGAAGACGAGTGGTCGTCCAGGGTCTGCAGGATTTGGTAGCCCTGATGAAAGAAAGGAGATATTTTAGAAACGCCTCATCTTAGTCTACTTACTAGACTTGATAATGGAAAAAAACATGCACAATGGCGAGCTTAACTCTAATAAGAGATCACTTCCAGCAAACCTAGGATGCACGAGAGTTTCTACTTCTATCTAGCTAGAAGTGTATGTTTAAAGATTTTTATATAATTATAATTATATCTAGAAGCTAATTACTTAAAGATGCATGCTATATCCTTTCGCTTTCCATATATATCTTGATTGATAGAGATAAAAACTCTTTGTCCAGGGTCTATCTTTATGAAGCTTCCTGCGGATAAATGCAATTTAACTTATCAATTTAACCCCTTCACTCGCAGAAGCACACCGCTCGAACGACCGAACAATTTCGAACTATTGTTTGTATAAGATGTGTCGGCGAATCAGTTACAGATATTCCAATAGATCTGTTATATCACTTTGTTTTAAAGATAAAGCGTAAAGTTTCATGAGATATGTCCATCCGTTCGGTGGGATATGTCCTGTCAACCGCATTCCGAATTAATCTAAAGAGCAACTCACCCGATCAACTTGGAACACGTGAATCAGTCGGTCTCTCGATGCCGACGCGAGCAATCGAGGCTTTCCGGGGGAATACTCCACGCACAGCACCTGAAATAGAGATATATGTTTACAAACAGGCTAAAACAATAGATTTGTTTGTGCTGCCATCCATGTATTTAGGTCTGAACTAAAACAAAAGCCACGTATGCTGCCATCTACATATTTAGGTCTGCATTACTTCAGCTTCATGAGACGTTGCCTCGCGAGGAGCAGGATTCCCTCTCTCTCGCTGCTCCTCTTCTTTCCTCTCGGACCAGAGAACTCTCTATATCTCCCTCACTCCCTAGGTCTCCCTCCTCCCTCTCTCTCTCTCTCTCTCTCTCAAGTTGTGCTGCCATCTATATATTCATATAAGAACTAACACACAAGTGCTGCCATCTACATATTCAGGCCTGCATTACTTCAGCGTCATGCGCCTCCAAAGTGCGCAGGAGAGTCCCCCGCGCCGCGTCGTATTTCCAAACGTTAGTGGCTGTCTACGTTCGTTTAAATACCTACTTGGCTACTTGCCTTTACAATATAACACAAGCCACATGTGCTGCCATCTACATATCCAGGTCTGCATTACCTCAGCGTCATGCGCCTCCAATGTTCGTAACAACGTGCCGCGCGCCGCGTCGTGTATCCAAACGTTGCCGGAGCGGTCGCCGCTCGCGAGGTGCAGCCCGTCCGGGGACACGCGGATGCATCTGTCGGGGAAACCGGACGTTTCGTTCATTCATTCAGTTTCTTTTTTTATTGGGTTTTACGGCCCTGGAAACAAGTTGTTTTGAGCTTAAGAAATGAATCTTGTGCTACTATTTATGGTGCTCCTAAACGGGCCAGGTCTTTTTCTAACATGTGATTAAGAAAGAGAGGGACACCAATAGTTGCCGGCCACATATTGCAGTGAAAATATGGCCCGTTTAGGCGCACCTTTACTGATATGGCCCGACAAACTTGCGCAGAAAAAAATTTAGGAGCGTGTAGCCGGCAAAAACGTATACCGCACAAATAGCACCACCACACGATGTGAACGACACACAGGTTTTGCGCAAATTTTTGCACAAACCGATTGCGCATCGAAGTCGCTGCGTAGCCGGATATTGAGAGTAATTTGTATTGTTTGTCTTGTAGACATTCTAGTTGTATAAGCTCACCTGACGCCAATCTTGTCATCATAAGACTTGGATTTGTCTTGCTTGTCGCAGGCGGCCGTGAGATCGGCGTCTTTTAGGCTCTTTAGTTCGCTGTCTATGTACAGGACTTTGGTTAGCTCCTGGGGACAGAAGAATAAAGTGTAAGGGGTTAAATCCTGAGAGTAGCGAGGCATTCAAGCGCGGCATTGCCTGAAAGTTTCTGATGGGTACTGAATCTTGGTGAGGGATGGAGGAATACTGTCTGTATTATTGGAAGAAGACTTTGTTACGACGGCTTTTAAACATGTTTTATTAAACCTGTTCAGTGGATCTAAAGTTAACAACATTATCAAAGAAACAAGTCAAACATTTGGTGATTGACTTTAAGATTTCACGAATGTGCCGGGACGTTTTGAAATTTTAATTTATATGTACTGAGGGCTATTTGGGAGGTGTCAAAACCACTAAACTAATGGTGCTCCTAAACGGGCCATATTTCCGTCTTCGTGCAACGATTGGTGTCTTTCTCTAACGTGCGAGTAAGAGAGGGACACCAATAGTTGCCGGCCACATATTGCCGCAAAACCTGGCCCGTTTAGGAGCACCATAAAGGAACTAAAGGCACTAAACTGACAATCTCAGATATAACAGCTCTTGCGCGGTGGCCGGAGATTCCATTTTCAAACATACCATTTTAATTAGTTTGCGTTGCCGTGTGCCGTAATAGTTCGTGTTGCCTCCCAAATCGCAAGCATTATGAAATTCCTAACAAAAAACCGTGCAGCTCCTGAACGAATGAACGAGCAAAACTCACATTGCTGTAAATATTTTGCGGCTGGCTCGTATTCAGCTGCCAGGAGCGCACTGTGTCGTCACTCGAGCAGGTCAGGAATCCGTCGCCGGAGTGGCTCATGTCCACACCCCAGATGCAGGCCGAGTGGTAGAGAGCGGAATGGGACTTGCCGACCTGTGGACGGAGTGTGGTGTTAGCAGAATTGGGGTTGCTTGATGCCTTTCAAATCGGCTGTAGGTATTTTTAGAAGTTGACCCGAGTGGTAGAAAGCGGAGTGGGACTTGCCGCTTGTGGCTGCGTTCGTCGTACGTCAGTGCGAGCGCATCCGGGTACCGAGCCTGTGGTGATTGGGTGAAACCTCGCTCGCTCTGGATTCAAAAGTAGAATCCAGAATCCTGAGCGAGCGAGGGTTTCAAAGACCCAACTCATCATCTCATCTCTTCCAGTGTCGGCCACGTTTTCTCTTTTTGAGAAATTAATACCTACTTGATTGGGCTAAAAATAATACTATAGAATACAGTAAATATACGAGTATGTCATACCCGCTTGATGTCCCTCACGTCCCACACATACAGACTGTGGTCGTTGTACACACACGTGAGCTTGTGGCTGCGTTCGTCGTACGTCAGTGCGAGCGCGTCCGGGTACCGGGCTTGTGGTGGCTGGCTGAACATGTGGCTGGGAAATAGATGGCATAAAATCACGGTCAGTTGCGACTCGGACTCTCAATAGAAGGGTTCCGCAACATCGTAAAAGAAAATGTACAAAAAATCATGTCCCTTTTTTTGTTTCGTGTAGTTCAATTTGTTGTGCAGCGGCGACAGGTATACACATACATACATGCAAAGCGTCACGCCTTTCCCATACGGTGTGGCAGAGGCACAACTATGCCCACTTTAACCCCTCAAGCGTGTTCGTCCGGCCTGCGGATGACATCTTTTATTTGTTTTTTCATGGGTTTTGAACTTCATTACCAAGTTATAACCATTTTTTTGGTCCAAAGCCAAATAAGAAGCTGGTAAATCACCTGATATCAGTCCCTTGAGCCACGTCCACCCCCAGATAGTGCGTCCTCGGCAGCGTAGTGACGTATCTCAGTGAGTCTGGCGCGAAACATCGGACCAGTCCGTCCGCGCAGCCCACGAATATGTAGCGGGAACCCACGGCCATGCAGTTTGCTGAGGTTGTCTGTGAATGAACACCCGGGTGATTGAACGAACGAGTGAATGAATGAAAGAATGAACTAGAGCATGAATGTACGAGCGAATGACAGAAAAAAAAACGGTCACAATTTGCTGAAGTCGTTTGTGAATGAATGAAACAGTGAGTGAATGAACGAATGAACGAGTGATTGAATGTACGAGCGAATGACAGAGTGAATGTCTGTCAGTTTGCTGACGTCATCTGGGAACTAGTTAGTGAACGAGTGTATGATTGAACGAGTTATTGGCATAGAGTTGGATGCGTGAGACAGCGGACAAGTCCGTCGGCGTATCCCACGAATATGTAGTGGGAGCCAATTGCCATGCAGTTTGCTAACGTGGTCTGTGAATGAATGGAACAGTGGGTGAATGAACGAATCAACCAGTAAACAAGTCAGTGAAGGAATTGACGAGTGAATGAACGATAGAACGAATGTTTGAATGAACGAGCGAATGACAGTCAGTTTGCTGACGACCGTGAATGAATGAACGTTTTAACGAGTAAATGAAATAATGAACGCGTAAAGGAACGATTGAATGAGTGAATGAACATATGTACTAGTAAATGAAAGAAGGACTAGTGAATGAACGAATGAACTAATGTTTGAATGAACGAGCGAATGACAGTCAGTTTGCTGACGACCGTGAATGAATGAACGTTTTAACGAGTAAATGAAAGAATGAACGCGTGAAGGAACGATTGAATGAGTGAATGAACATATGTACTAGTAAATGAAAGAAGGACTAGTGAATGAACGAATGAACTAATGTTTGAATGAACGAGCGAATGACAGTCAGTTTGCTGACGACCGTGAATGAATGAAAGTTTTAACGAGTAAATGAAAGGATGAACGCGTGAAGGAACGATTGAATGAGTGAACGAACATGGTCAATGAACGAAGGACCGTTTGAATGAACGAGTGAATGAATGAACGAGAAAATTACTTACCCGCAGCTCCACCCATTTGTCCAGCAGCCTCCGGCTATTAAACTCGCACAGCAGTCCTCCCCTCGTGATCGCATACGTGCTTCCGGCGCTAGCTCCACGCCCACAGACCACGTCACAGAACTCATTGTCTTTCTGTTCTCCGAGAATGGCCGAGCGGCCCATTAGCGGCACTGGCTCTTTGAACTGGAATTAGAAAGGGGGGTGAAATAAATGAGCATTACGATATCTGTCTTTTGGCTGATTGATGGATGAGTGACGTTTACGGGGGGCGCCAGCTCTACGCAACTTATTGCAACGAATCTGTCATAAAAACTAATAGCACTAGTTTGTAAGTTATCAATTACTGTGTAACCAGCATGTTTAACGATCTTAATAAACATTTCATTTCATCAATCAACACACACCTTTCATTCCTCATTGGTCAACAAGCTTTATATTCTGGCCGCTGAGAGAATGCGATCCTGACACATGTAAGTATTTCTTCCCATTTATGACCCTGACACATGTATTTCTTCCCATTTATGACCCTGACACATGTATTTCTTCCCATTTATGACCCTGACACATGTATTTCTTCCCATTTATGACCCTGACACATGTATTTCTTCCCATTTATGACCCTGACACATGTATTTCTTCCCATTTATGACCCTGACACATGTATTTCTGCGCATTTCTTCCCTTTACCTATCATCTCCGTCTCCTACCCAACATGGTTTGCTGGAAGAAATCTCTTATTAGAGATAAGCTCGCCTTTGTACATATTTTTTCTATGTTAAGCTATTTTTACTGTCATGTGAGTACAATAAAGAAATTACAATAAAGAAATTACGTATATGTCCCTGTCTGTCCCGCGCTACTTTTCACTCTATCTCACTCACTCAATAGAACAGAATGCCATTAATTTACGGTATCAGCATAAACACATAAAAAATATTGAAATAAAAATCACACAAAGCAAAACAAATCAACAAAAACAAGACCAAAATATAATAAAAAATGCATACTAATATTCGTTGCACATGCCGCGACAGCAAAAGGGCTCAGACAGCATACTGTCACAGGAAAACCTGTGACGCTGGTTTTCAGTTATTTAAACATGTTAATATCACCAGGTGGCAAGTGTAAGAAAATAAAGATAAAACAAATAAAAATAAAATGTCAATTCGGAAAAAACGGAAATAAGAATTGTATTACGGACTAATGAATAAATAAAGATTTGGATCAATTTGTATTGAATTAATTAATAATGTCGCAATGAATTTAAATGACGTACACAACGAAAAATAAAAAAAATATTATAACACGTTGCGGTACATCGGGACAATTTCCGAGTGGTAGAACGCGGAGCGCAGTGCTTTGTCAGTTTATCATGCATGGCAGCTTTTGTTGCAAAAATAACCTTTCTCGAATTATTTAAATTTTGATTTGTATTTTAAATTTGAGGGAGGGAGAGAGGCCTTAGCCCAGCAGTGGGATATTGCAGGCTCATAATAATAATAATAAAAATAATTTGAAATTTGATTTGACAGGTGAGGTAGAGAGAAAAGTAGCGCGGAACAGACAGGGATACATGTGCCAGGATCTCATTCTCTCAGCGGCCAGAGTATAGTTCCACCACAGAAGAGATAATAGTACTACGTACAGAACGGCCACTCCCTTCCCCGCGCGGATTCAGATACCGCACCTCACCCCGGAGTCGGGGAGCCTCTTCGGGAGACACTTTGTATAGAAGCTGAACGCACACATTCACAAACGAACGAGTTTACGCACACATTTGCACGTGTACAAATGTCTTTAGGCTATGTAGTAGTAATAGGTGATTATTTTACGAGCGTTCTATGGAGTGTCCGAGGTGTGGTTCCACTTCTACCTGTCACCGCGCACCAAAAAATCGTTGGTAAGCTTTCTAGGCTGTTGCCATATTTGGGAATTCATCCGAGCATAAAACGGGATTTCGAAGATGGCAGTCGTAGTTTTGAATTCTGACATTTCACAGATAATTTGGTAGGTCTGTATCCGCCTGTTTATCCGTACATCAAAAGAACGGGCGTGGAAAGAATGAATGAAGCTGATTTAATGTCACCCTGTATATGTTGATGAACACTCATATTGTAGTGCCCCCACGGGGTGTCATTGTTAACGATATATGAATTACCTTAGCATTCCTAGAGTACTCCAGATACCAGAACTTGACGTGTCTGAATCCGACTGTGACGAAGTAGTTCCCGTTCTCCGCGAAACTGACGGCCTTCACACGGGACGAGACCTGCCGGACGAACCGTGGAGATTACATACAGGCACAATACATTCAGGGGCCCTGTAAGGGAATGGCTGCTCAGTGGCATCCATTAACTGGCGATTAGTATAATTGAAACAAAAAGTAAAACAAAAAAAAAAAAAAACGATTTCCACAAACCCTATTTGATTAGAAACTAATGTCAAGTGCTTTTTGAGTTTAATACAAACTGTAACCCCCTATTCTCCCCCCCCCCCTGGGGAATTAATTTCGTCAAATCTCATCTCAGTGCTGCCCTACGCTACCTATGGAACCCTTCAACAAAATTTCATGGCTCTAGGTCCACCGGTTTATGGGCCTATTAGACTATGCTGTCGGCAGGGCCCTGTCTGACTCACTGTCTTCTTCTAATCGTTCCATCAGAGTGAGACGTCTATACAAATCGTGCCCTGCCGACAGCGTAATGTAATAAGCTCTTTAGGCTATGTGTTGCCCGCCAGCCACGCATAGTAGATTGTATTTGTACCTAGTATTGAGCAGTTTTAGTGGCCATGTGTGGTCTTCATCATTAGTTCCGCATCACAATATTAGGCTTACCACCATGTGCATTTTTTCACGAGTTATTATGAAAAACACAAAAATCACTATAGGTCTGCCTATAATATTTGAAGAGTTCCCTCGATTTCTCCAGGATCCCATCATACTGACCTGGTGTCAATGGGACCAATGGGAAGGTAAACCCTTTCAAACAAAAAAATAATTTTCCAAATCGGTCCATCCGTCTAGGCGTAATCGGTGTACTGTACATACATAAAAAAATGTATATCCCGACGAATTGTAAACCTCCTCCTTTTGTGAAGTCGGTTAAAAAGAGATCATTCATTTTGGGCTAAAAGTGAAAGTGCCGGCCAGAAAAAAAGTGTATTATTTGGATAGAACACTCAAATCCTAGTATTTTTTACTATAACACTTAAACTGTTCGCTCTATGGTTTTGTTTTTATAGGCTATTGAAATTCGATAAAAGCCAATACAAAAAAAAATCGCGCGGCCATCAACCAAACCTTGTTTTTCTAGTGCTATAGTGTAACGAATAAAACTTAGTATGACACTTTCAATTTTGGCCCAAAAATGTATGGACCGTGAATGATCTCCTTTAAACTATTAATTGCCCAAAATATACTCCGAATGCCAGTGAATACTAAAAGTTGAGCCTTGTCGTCGAGGTCATTGTCCTGTAGCAGAATTGCGGTTCTAAACTTAGCTTGTGTTTAGTTTAAATATTAAACTGTATTCAGCTGCAATAAAAAAAACTAACCTACTTTTTCGTTCTGTCGAAGACGAATGAATGAATTGAATGAATGAAATCATTCAATGAATTACCTTCATGGCAGTATATAATAATATATGTATATCTTACCTTGTTACTGGCTAACTTGAGATTTGCTTTCCAGTCCCACACGTTGACAATCATGTCGTGCTGAGACCCGACTGAGACTAGATACTTGCATGATGTCGAGAACGCCTGAAATAATACAGAATTGTGGTTATGAATGGGGATTTATGAATCTTTCATTCAACGATATTATCAAAATAGGCTTGTCGCCTGTCAAGTCAAAATAGATACTTTTTATGAAATGTCAAAACGGAACTTTTGTTCCTGAGTTCTATGAAATAACAACAGAATGACGTCATGTAAAAGTGCCATCAAATTCTGTCTTTTTATGCACAAAATTGACTCTATAAAATATATCTGCTGGAAATGTACAATTCTGAGAATGTCAAGCTATTTTGTACATAATGCTTCAACTTAAGACTTGTTCCTAGATTTATTGGATTACCTTGGCCACAAGCCTATTGTGCCCGCTTTTAGCCAATTATTCGATAAGGAAAAAACTAATGTTTATAAAATGTAACTGACCACACAACTAACGCCGTGCGTGTGTCCCGGAAACTCAGCAATTTGGACCGCGCCCGACGCCGACGGATCCTGAAACAGTCACACAAAATAAATTAATTAATTCATCAAAAAATATTCTAGAATTAGCCGAAAGTGCAACTGGACGAGGAACCAAGTGCCCTAACCTATTAACCACTGAAGCGTCTAACGTCCTTATAAGGACACATTCTTTTGTTTTGTGTTTTCATAGGTTTTGAACTTTATTACCAACGGGCCGACGTTTTCTGCGCGGACGTTCGAGCGTGACGTAGTGTTCGGCGCACGTAGTACCGCTACTACCCGCTAGATGGCACCACCAAACATTCCACCCAAAAAAACCCTCTAAAGTCACAGCAATAAAGGGCATAGTCACCTGTAGATCCCAAACGCGCACGGCTGGGGCGTGCCCGCACTCCCCCGTCGCCAAGTACCGTCCATCGGGCGAGAATGCCACGCAAGTTACGCTCTTGCGAGACGAGTTCAGTACGTGTGTCTGGCGGTTTTTGCGTACATTGTACAGGACCACGGTGCAGCTGGAAAGAGATAAAGTAGATTGTACAAGAAGTGCATAAAATGCACCATTTTAGGTTTAGGTTTAAAGAAATTTATTCTCATAAGAATTTACATTTTACCCAAGACGGTCGATAGTCATGTCGAGGGTAAAATGGGTTTTATGTACGATATACACTCTGCTTTTCACTTCGATTGCGAGGAAATTAAACAGAAATATTGCAAAGGGTGGTGTGGCTTAGCATAGGTGTATGCGGCTGTTTACCTGACGACCTTTGTCAGAGTCTGAGATTTAGACGAAGATTCTACTTTATGCAAGAGTGCATGAAATGTGACATTATGCAGCCTGGTACTGTACCCAACATAAAGACGAACTTTACGAGCATGAGAAGTGAAAACATAATTTTGCTGAAAACTAAAATCACTATTTCGAAATCAAGAGGACTCTTTAGAATTTTCAGAATGTTTTATTTATTTTAGGCGCTTGTCAAAGCAAAGCCATAAATAAAGGTTTAATTTAACGATGTTGGGATATTCCCAATGGGAATAACATTCCAGTTGCCTTAAGACGATCGTGTACTCGCGAGCTTCCATACAAAAAGCGTTAACGTCTTCCACCCCCTAAACCTTGTCCGATTTTCACAATTTTTTTACATGTTTGAGATACTATGGAAAACTATGCTCGTACGTTTTGAATTTTTTGAAATATTAGATATTTTAGGAAATATAAGAACATAACCCAGTCCATATAAAAATATAAGTTCCAATATTTCCTAAAATATCTAATATTTCAAAAAAATCAAAACGTACGAGCATAGTTTTCCATAGTATCTCAAACATGTAAAAAAATTGTGAAAATCGGACAAGGTTTAGGTGGTGGAAAACGTTAACGCTTTTTGTATGGAAGCTCGCGAGTACACGATCCTCTTAAAAGGGTTAAGACGAATCAAATGAGTCTAAACTCGCGTGGTACACAAGTGAATACCAGCGTTGCCTGCTACTATCCATCACAAACCAGGGAGCACTTATGCAGTGGAGAGCGCATAGACACATTTTCCTTTGAAACACAACTCACCAATTTACGGGCGGCGGGGGACGAGGTAAGAGAGCTGTGATTGGTCAGCCAGGGACAGGGACACTTTAATGGCTAAATAAAAAATAAATAACCGGCCAAGTGCGAGTCGGACGGGTTCCATACCATTATCTATAAAAAACCGCAAAAAAGAAAGTATGGGAGGTCCCCCTAAATATTAATTTAATTTTAATTTAATTATTTATTTTTTAAGTAAATAATATACTTAATATATTGTGAACATTTTAAGCGTCTACCTGCTACCATTATTAATATCGAGCAAAAATGAGCAAAAAAAAACACGTTTGTTGTATGGGAGCCCCCCCTAAATATTAATTTAATTTAATTTTAATTTAATTATTTATTTTTTAAGTAAATAATATAAGTACTTAATATATTGTGAACATTTTAAGCGTCTACCTACTACCATTATCAATATCGAGCAAAAATGAGCAAAAAAATCACGTTTGTTGTATGGGAGCCCCCCCTAAATATTAATTTAATTTTAATTTAATTATTTATTTTTTAAGTAAATAATATACTTAATATATTGTGAACATTTTAAGCGTCTACCTGCTACCATTATCAATATCGAGCAAAAATGAGCAAAAAAATCACGTTTGTTGTATGGGAGCCCCCCTTAATATAAAATTTCTTTTGTTTTTTAGTATTTTTTGTTATAGCGGCAAAAGAAATACGTCATCTGTGAAAATTTCAACTGTCTAGCTACCACGGTTCATGAGATACAGCCTGGTGACAGACGGACGGACGGACGGACGGACGGACGGACGGACGGACGGACGGACGGACGGACGGACGGACGGACGGACGGACGGACGAACGGACAGCGAAGTCTCAGTAATAGGGTCCCGTTTGGCACCCTTCGGGTACGGAACCCTAGAAAAGACAATAGGAGATAAATACGACGATAGATAGGTAATAAATAGGAGATAATTAATTAGGACTAGGTATTTGTAGCTGTAGAATCCATGATGTATTCCATCAATACTCTGTCAATAGGTCGCATGAACAACTAAAGGCTGTTACGGTAAAATCCGTCCGTCTGTCTGTACGTGAGAGAGGTTGCAATGACGTTGTACATGCATACATACATACATACATGCACAACATACACACGCAGACACGACACTCGCAGGCTAAATAAAAGTAGGTAGTCAAACAACAATAAAACGACGACCTCTGTGGCGCAGCGGTTGCGCATCTGCCTACCATGCGAGAGGTCCCGGGTTCGAATCCCGGCTGGGAACAAAAATAATTGAAACAAAAAGTAAACTTTAGAAAAAACCGACTTCCACAAACCCTATTTGATTAGATTGAGTTTAATACAAACTGTAACCCCTTATCCCCTCCCCCTTGGGGACTTAATTTTGTCAAATCCCATCTCAGTGCTACCCCACGCTACTAAGGAACCCCTGTACAAAGTTTCATGGCTCTAGGTCCACCGGTTTAGGCTATGCGTTGCCTGCCCGTCAGCCACGCATTGTATTTGTACCTAGTATTGAGCAGATCTGGTGGCCATATGTGGTCTTCATCAGCAGTTCCGCATCACAATATTATGCTTACCATGTGCATTTGCACGAGTTATTATGAAAAACACAAAAATCACTATAGGTCTGCCTATAATATCTGAAGAGTTCCCTCGATTTCTTCAGGATCCCATCATCAGATCCTGACCTGGTGTCAATGGGACCAATGGGAAGGTAAACCCTTTCAAACAAAAAAATAATTTTCCAAATCGGTCCATCCGTTTAGGCGCTATCGGGGCACAAACATAAAAAAAAAAAAAACATCCGGACGAATTGTAAACCTCCTCCTTTGGGAAGTCGGTTAAAAATACCCCAGGGGGGCAATGCTACTAAAATAAGCAATTTGCAAGGCCGCGAGAATGCCTCAAAAACGCCTTGCAAATACTGGCAATCCATTTGCGATGTGTTACCGGAATCCCAAATGACGCCATTCGGGCGTTTTATAAGCGGTGGCGTTCCAATTTAAACGCGTTTCCCAGAGCAGCATCGGGCCCCAGGTCTTGGATGTTTACATTGTTGTGATGTCGCTGTTTCTGGTTCCCACGACACAGGGTATCCTATTGTCGGGCCGGAGCAATGTATGTGCCTGTATGTAAATGTTTATGTTGATGTTTAAACTTAGCGTCACGCCTTTTCCCGTACGGGGTGGCAGAGGCACAAACGAGCCCAGTAGCCAGTAAGTAGCCAAAACATAGCTTTGTTCATGTTCACCCGTAACTAAAGCCCAAAATAGCTATTTGACCGGTAACATAATGTTGATTTTGTCTCTTTCTTATTTATTTATTTACAATTTACAAAGTCAACAGCACAAAAACAGTTGAACATAGGCAGGATAACTTAGTCTAAACAAAGGCCAATTAATGACTTATATTTTATAGGCCAGACATGATTGGTAGGGGTGATATACATAAGATATTGGACGGGACGGGACGGGAGTGTGTGTAGGGTTGCGTGTCAGTGTGTCTGAGAGAGAGAAAGAGAAAGGTCAAACTCACAGTTAAATCGACCAAGATATCTCCATCGTAATCTCTGCATTGCTTCACATTGCTTTGAAATCTCACCTAAATAGTCAAATTAGGCTAATTTACTATGCCATGCGCGTAGGTTGCTGTTTGCTATTGACAATTCTGTTAGCATGCGAACGTAGGAACGGGATATCGAAATCGGTACAGCCGTTCTATCCCACGGACATCTCTTGACCGTATTTGCCGGTAGAGCTCGTCTAAGCTGAAATGACGCGCCCCACTCCTTGGTTTTGTATTTACTTGTCATACAAAACCAAGGAGTGGGGCGCGTCATTTCAGCTTAGACGAGCTCTACTCAGGAACGATCGTTCAATTATTAGCCCGACGAACCATAAGCCCTTTGATTACATTCCGTCCCGTTGCACTTTCATAATTTCTTTATTGTACAAAATATGTGAAACATTGCTAGTCGCTAAGCCCTTTCAAGAATCAAAAAAGATTTTGAAAGAGAAAACTTTAAATATACTTGAACCCTTTAAATTTAAAACTGCCTTCTAAAGCTAACTTGTTCGTTTGGTTGTTAAATTGTCAACTCCTGTAACCACAAGGGTCCCATAGGACAGGCTCTGCCTAGTTTGGGATCCGCTGTTTTTCTCTAGACACTAAAATTCTATAAATATTTCTTTTCTTCTGCATTAACTTGTGTGTAATTCTAAGGCAAATAAATGATTTTTACTTTAAAAAAAAAAAAATGCACAAGGCGAGCTTATCTCTAATAAAAGATCTCTTTCAGCTGAAAGCTAAAACCCAGATGGCGCTTTGGTGACTGTACCTTGTTTACGTCAGTAACACAGGGTTTCAATTTTTCTGCTTTTTATTGCGATAAAGAACCATAAAGTGTTTTCTCTGATGACCGCGCGTGAGCTTCCAACTGAGGTTCGAAGGAGAAATGCGACAGTAGCTGGACAAAAGCTCATCAGGTAGAAAGGTAAACATGCAAAGGTTTTGTTTCCTAGCGGTTTATAAGTAATAAATGTATCCCCTACTTTTACATTTGAAAGCACTGTATTTAGGTTGGAAAGTTTCAAAACTTTGTTTACAAAAAAAAACTACATATAATTTGACAGTTCCCGTGTCATCCTAAGGTACAATCGCGAATGCGCCACCTAGCGTGAGAAATTGACAGTTTTCCACCCAATTGTAGCAATAATAAGACTACAAAGCATAGACTAAATTAAAGGCAAAAATTATACTATGGAGAGGTGTGTCCCACCCTGACCCCCGTGCTATTTAGGGGTGCGGTCCCGTATGGGGGATTCACACCCCTAAGCGCTGGGGTCAGTGACTTTAATTTAATTTTGTTTACCGTTTGTTAGAGCGAGGACGAGTAAAAAGTTTTTGAAGATAAAGGAACGTAGTTTCCTATACGGGTGGCAGATGCAGTTATGCCCTTAGCCATCTCCAAAACAAGGTTTGGGGTCGTATTGCATAATTTTAAATCTCATAATTGTTTGGCATAAATCCTTTGGCCGAAATTTCGTAAACCCTAATATTATAGCATAAATGATTACGCATAAATTACATAGGAACCGTGAATATAAAAAGGCTTCACATGTATAAAAAGGCATAACAATCAATTCACATAGTAGAAAAAAGGCATAATAAAAAGGAAAATTATATCCTTTTCATTAAATGTTGTTTTTATTTGCATACGCTTCGCTCCGCTCCGTTACGCTCCGATCTTGCTTTCTTCTAAGTTCTAACCTAACCTAAAACCCAATTGTTTAGCCAGAATAACCTACTCTAGCCTTTGATATTTCATTTATTTGTGTTTAATTCATATCACTAAACAAAACTTATGCCTTCTGATAAATAGTATAAATCATTATTAGCCAAAAACATAACATGCCAAACATCTAATATGCGAAAAAAAATCGGTTAAGTGCGGGTCGGTATCGCACACGAAGGGTACCATACCATTGTACAACAAATCAAAAGCACTCAAAACAATAAAAAAATAAACAAAAAGAAAATTTAAAAAGTCCGGCCAAGTGCGAGTCAGACTCGCGCACGAAGGGTTCCGTACCATTATCTATATAATTGGAACAAAAAGTAAACTTTAGAAAAAACCGACTTCCACAAACGCTATTTGATTAGATTGAGTTTAATACAAACTGTAACCCCTTATCCCCCCCCCCCCCAGGGGAATTAATTTTGTCAAATCCCATATCAGTGCTACCCCACGCTACTAAGGAACCCCTGTACAAAGTTTCATGGCTCTAGGTCCATCGGTTTAGGCTATGCGTTGCCTGCCCGTCAGCCACGCATTGTATTTGTACCTAGTATTGAGCAGATCTGGTGGCCATATGTGGTCTTCTTCAGCAGTTCCGCATCACAATATTATGCTTACCATGTGCATTTGCACGAGTTATTATGAAAAACACAAAAATCACTATAGGTCTAATCGGTCTAATTTTCCAAATCGGTCCATCCGTTTAGGCGCTATCGAGGCACATACATACAAAAATAAAAATAAAAAAACAAACATCCGGACGAATTGTAAACCTCCTCCTTTGGGAAGTCGGTTAAAAAAACCGCAAAAAAACACGTTAATTGTATGGGAGCCCCCTTTATTTCGTATATATTTCGTATATATTTATTGCACATAAAAGACAAAAGAACAGAAAATACAGAGAAGTAATTTACAAAGGTAAGCTTATCTCTAAAGAGAGATCTCTTCCAGCAAACCCAGGATGGACAGAGAAAAATAAAATACAGAACAGGTAGGCCTATGTGCTCAGTTAAGAGAAAAAATGAAACATAAATAAATCATAATATTACTAATCTACTGAATATACTACATAAAGAAGTACATGAATATTACATAAAATAAAAATATATAAATCTAACATAAATAAACTAATACATATTAAAATACCTTCTATATTTATGATAGAGAGATATAATGCTCCTTCAACCGATTCTTGAATAAAAAGAAAGATGGACTGTCCCTGATGGCGCAGGGAAGCGCGTTCCATAGAGAAATAGCCCTCATTCGGAAGCCATGCTCGTATGCGACAGTATTGTGACCTGGAGTGGTGAGAATAGAGGCCGTGCGAGATCTATGAGGTCTAGTTGAGGGGAGGAAGACAAATCTTTCACGTAGAAAGCTGGGGTATCGAGGGTTAGTTAAAATGCTGTACAGGGTAGTGAGGATATGCATATCCCGACGAAGACGGATAGGCAGCCATTTTAACTCCCTGCGATACTGCGAGACATGGTCGAACTTTCGCAAACCGAAGATGAACCGAATCCCAAGATTTTGAAGTCGCTCGAGTTTGTTCAGTTGTTCTTCGTTAGCGCTGACCCAGCAGACATCTGCATAGTCGATCAGCGGAAGCAGAAGGGATTGAACCAGGGTAATTTTCGTTTGACGTGGTAAGAAGAACTGGAGTCTTCTTAGCGAGTGAAAACTGGCGAAGACACGCTTGCTGACCTCATTGACATGCTTCGTCCAGGAGAGCTGATTGTCGAATATGACCCCCAGGTTTTTGGCCTTGTCACTGTAGGCAATAACAGTACCGTTATAAACCACAGGACATATGGGCAGATGTTCTAGTTGATTTAGCGAGTATCTAGTGCCAAGAATCATCGCTTGGGACTTGCTGGGGTTAACCAGCAGTCCATATGACAATGCCCAGTTTCTGATGTTCTCGAGGTCAGCGTTAAGCGCATCTATAGCCGAAGTCATATCACTGAAGAGAAAATGACGATAAATCTGAAGATCATCAGCATATAGATGATATGAAGAAGAGATAACATCAGAGATGGAATTTATGAAAACGGAGAACAAAAGAGGAGAGAGAATGCCACCCTGAGGAACGCCCGAAGTAAGATCGCACCACTCGGTTAAAGTCTCCTCGGACTTTATGCGCTGCTGCCGATCTCTTAGGTAAGAGTCGAACCAGCTAGCCGAGCGAGAAGAGATATTTAAGGACTTCAGTAACTCGATGAGGATATCAAAATCAACACAGTTGAAGGCGCTGCTGAAGTCAAGCAGTGCTAGCACAGATAGCTGTTTGTTGTCCATAGCAACCTGTATATCGTCAGTGACCTTTAGTAGTGCTGTCACGGTGCTATGACCTGACCTAAAACCGGATTGAAAAGGGTTAACTAGAAGGTTTCGGGAAAGGTAGGAGGTAAACTGGATATGGACAACAGATTCGAGCACTTTAGACAGGAAAGGTAGGATAGAAATGGGCCGAAATTCTTTGAAGGAGGAGGGACTAGATGTTTTAGGTAGAGGGATTACATGAGCTTTCTTCCATACAATAGGGAAGGAACTTTCTGAAAGTGAGAAATTTATGAGGTGAGTAAGTACAGGGAGCAGTTCGTCCAGCACACTATTAATCATTCGGGAGCTGATGTTGTCCTCGCCTACGGCTTTCGAAGAGATAGCTAGCACTGCTTTCCTAACAGCATCGACTCCTACAAGGCTGAAGTCAAAAGGAGTGGTGGTGACAGCAGATCTTAAGCGGAGGCTACGCTTTATATTAAATTTATTTTGTTTTTAGTATTTGTTGTTATAGCGGGAACAGAAATACGTCATCTGTGAAAATATCAACTGTCTAGCTACCACGGTTCATGAGATACGGCCTGGTGACAGACAGACGGACGGACGGATATCTTGAGATTTTAAGGTACTTTCCCTCCAGGGCCCATTCGTTTGTTCCACCCTGTATATGTGTGATCTGTAACTGTATTTTTCATGAAATACCCAAAAAGTTTTGTTCAAATTATCATCTTATGTCAGAATAACTTTGTAGCTAGTTGAAAAATAACATTTGAATTGATTCAAAGCTTGCCGCGCTTTTAGGGCCTTTAGTACCTACTAAACGCCGCCGTAAGCAGCACTGTCTACAACCTACTCCTACTGGAAAACGTGAGACACCCATCTACAATTTCCGTACAATGAGGTTCACTCACTCATTATGTCAATGTCATGCAGACTGCAAAACATCATTTCAACGCACCAAAGAGTATTTAATTAAAACATCACTGGCAGCCAAACTTGAAGTGGCCAAAAGGAAAAAAAAAATTTCTGTGCTCTGAGATTTGTATGACAACAAAAGTAATTAAAAACTATTAATTTTATAATTATTTTCTAAAAGTTCTACATAATAAATAGAGACGTCGTAATTCATCAATTAATATTTAAAGTCTTTGTAGAAGTCCGGGGACGACATTGCCATATCATTTAAATTTATTTTCATTAAAAGAAGGCTTACCTACCAAAACAAAATGGCCTTGGTATAAACTTTTCAAGCGTGTTGTGAAGACGTATCTTGTACCGAGACCACTTTCAATTTGTAATATCTCTCGTATTTCAGTATTTGTGGTTGGTGCGGCAACAGATATACACATTCTGTGAAAATTTCAGCTTTCTAGCTATTACGGTTCGTGCAGGCGGACCCGGTGACAGACGGACGGACGGACGGACGGACGGACGGACGGACGGACGGACGGACGGACGGACGGACGGACGGACAGCGAAGTCTCAGTAATAGGGTCCCGTTTGGCACCCTTCGGGTACGGAACCCTAAAAAGTTTATGCCTTCACGAGATTTGAACCGACGACCTCCGGATTGAGAGTCTACATCATACCGGCTGAGCTACCACAACCATGTGGGTTGACGCGAAATATGCTATCATATTTAAATGTGTAGTATATGTGTCTATGACATGGTTGCTATGACAATAAATAAAGAGTTTCAGTCAAGATCTCCATTTTGAAATGCGTAAGTGTATCTAAACACGTCTCTTGTATCGGGGCCCCCTTTGATTTGCAATATCTCTCGTATTTCAGTATTTGTGGTTGGTGCGGCAACAGATATACACATTCTGTGAAAATTTCAGCTTTCTAGCTATTACGGTTCGTGCAGACGGACCCGGTGACAGACAGGACGGACGGACAGACGGACAGCGAAGTCTCAGTAATAGGGTCCCGTTTGGCACCCTTCGGGTACGGTGCCCTAAAAAGTAGTCTAACTGAAAATATACCAAAAGCATGTTATGCCAACCAAAACAGTATGCAAAGTATTGTTATGAGAAATCAGAACAGAAATCAGAACATGAGAAAGTATATTATTATCATTGAACTACTATTACTAGCGATTATTATGTCATTAAAGTTATGACAAATTCATTAGGCGAATAAAAATTGGGACAAGCAAAGTTATGCGAAGACGAGGGATACCGCAAAACAATTCTCATAGGTGATGGAAAGAATCGTGAGGAAACCATCAATCTTCGTGGCTAGGCTAGATTAACGTGGGCTGTGTGACTTTGCTACCTCGTATGGGAATAGCCGTGACGCTATATGGACGACCTCTGTGGTGTAGCGGTCGACGTTGTGCGTCCAAAGCTAGACGTCCCAGGTTCGAATCCTGGACGGCATATTTGTGAAGTCGTTGTTTGTCCCCAGGGAGCACTTATCCAGTGGAGAGCGCATAGATACGTTTTCCTTTGAAACACAACTCACCAATTTACGGGCGGCGGGGGACGAGGTAATAGAGCTGTGATTGGTCAGCCGCTGCGGAACTGTCTGGCGGCCCGTCATCGTGCATTGTTGCGTATGCGAACGTTTGTTGAATACAACAAACGTTTGGCGAGCCGCATTCCCCGCAGGCGCAGTCAATTGGATATATAGTCTCTGTTTGTCCCTGTATGTGAATGTTGTATGCAAATCTAACATTTCTCTCCAACTTGATTGTGTATTCCTGTCTCGTATGACACAGGATATACATAGAGTTCATTGTTCCTTGCATTACGCATAATGATTGACGTAACATTACCATAAGTCTGTTTAGAGACGATTACTTGCGTTTATTTGGCTGCGGCGATGGGCTAGCCCCTGTAAATGGGAAAGTACTTAATAACAGGCTAAAAAGGGTTAAATGCTGTGCCAATGCCACCCTGTATGGGAAAACATGGTGACGCTATGGACTATTGATTCTACAAATCTTTATGAAGGCCCTAAAAATAACATACGATACGGTAAACGAAGAAAGCTATCAAAACTTTCAAACAACTACTGTCTGTTCAGGGAAAGTTGACTCATGAAAACGACTAGCATTCACGCACTTACCCCACAGATGTT
The DNA here is from genome assembly GCA_963457715.1 of Argyresthia albistria. NCBI lineage: Eukaryota > Metazoa > Arthropoda > Insecta > Lepidoptera > Argyresthiidae > Argyresthia > Argyresthia albistria. Next base: position 1,398,563 of record OY735281.1, read on the forward strand.
TTGCATAAAAATAGGAAGCTAAAGCAATATTTAGTTGTAGGTACTTCTTGAGTTCCATCGACGACACGCCTCGTTATGAACCCCCGGCTAAAAACATGGGTTTTATAAGTTTGTATCGTCTGTCTGTATGTATGTCTGTCTGTCTGTCGCATCCTAGCGCTCATTTGGGTGGACGGAATTGAACTGGAGTTTTGTAATTGGTAATAGACGTCACAGGGTTGGTTCTTGGATACTTTTAATTAAAATCGGTAAGTAATTCGGACATTGCTGCGATTCCGAAGGCGACACGAACTATACTAACTAATTTAATTAAAATCGTGTGTTTAAAATGGAATCTGAGGCCACCGCGCAAGAGCTGTCGGATTTGGAGGTTGTCAGTTTAGTGCCTTTAGTTCCTTTAGTTCAGTGGTTTTGACACCTCAAGAATAGCCCACGTCAGCCTATCAAGGAGGAGGGAGGAGGTATGTCTAATGAGTTCAGAGCACTGCCCTCTTTGTCTATTGACATACATTTATCAACTCTCTTCAAACAGACAGCACTTTAAAGGAAGCCAGGTAGAAAATCTATTTCCTGACTGAGCGAACCTAAGCCTAGCTTCAAAAGGTCAACCTATGTCAGTAGGTCGCGAAAGGCGAATTAAATGACCTACCTCGTGTTTCGGTTTGCGTCGGTTTAAAATCTATCAAAATTTAATTCGATACTTTTAAATTCAACTGTATTCTGAATTAACTACTATTACCACAGATTAGATATAGCTATTACAAATAAGCTCGGCTCGTCTAGATCACGGCAACGTTCACAATAGATTGAAAACTCTTTTAGTGATAAGTTCGCATAATGCCTACACCGTGCAATAGTAAGTAAATGTGCAGAAATGCAGGTGAAAATGAAAAATGAAATGAAAAATGAAATTTATTTCACACACAAGAACAAGATAACAATAACTTATAGGAACATTTGGGTAGGTTGCAGTAGCTCATAAACATTCTTACAAAAAACAAAGCATACATAGCAGAACAAATAGGTACTTGTGTACTTAGTGAGTTGTTTTGGTGAGTAGATTAGTGCTCTCCGTACTAGTGCGAGACTGTATGACGGCAGAGCATTGTTCTTCTCACAGAAAGACTGTAAGTATAAGAAAATAAATATGTATTAAATAAATGTTTAGATCTATTTATAGTTATTGTGAGTTAACAGTGTGTGTTGTGAGAAAGAAATAAAAAAAAAAAAAACTCAGATTACCACCATTAGGTACCACGAATCTGTGGTAATAATTGAAACAAAAAGTAAAACTTAAAAAGCCTATTTGATCCACAAACCCTATTTGATTAGATTGAGTTTAATACAAACTGTAACCCCTATTTCCCCGCCTTAATAGTGACACCTGTCAAAAATAGTGAAAACCGATCAATCTTGACACACCTGTCAAAAATGTTGACACCTATCAAAAATAGTGACACCTGTCAAAATAGTGGCCCATAGAAATCAACCATGACATGGCCCAGTAGTACCACGGGTAATAAAAATAGAGCTGTTGGTAGTACCACGGGTAAAAAAATATACCCGTAGTACTACTGCACTGGTAGGACCACTGATAGTACCACGGGGGTTGAAGGGCTGATGATAATAATGATGATAATCAAGTTCAAAACTTTTATTGACCATAAAATCATACATATTACTTAGTCAACGTCAATATAATATTAATATTTTTGTATACTACCGCCCGTTCGGAAGTTGTGGGCTTAGGGATGGAGCAAAGAAGGGCAAGAAACCTCCCCCGTACCTCTTTTAAAATATCAGAGCCTTAAAAATACAATGTTATGTATTTCTACATAAGTCTAAGGAAATACACCGAGGAGAGACGTACTGACTCAGTCCATCGCCCCTCTTTGGATTTCTGTGCGCTGAGATGGTAAAGACCATACAGTTTTGTCATGATGATGAATGACTCACCCAACGGGGGATGAAGGGCTGATGATAATAATGATGATGATGAATGACTCACCCAACGGGGGATGAAGGGCTGATGATAATAATGATGATGATGAATGACTCACCCAACGGGGGATGAAGGGCTGATGATAATAATGATGATGATGAATGACTCACCCAACGGGGGATGAAGGGCTGATGATAATAATGATGATGATGAATGACTCACCCAACGGGGGATGAAGGGCTGATGATAATAATGATGATGATGAATGACTCACCCAACGGGGGATGAAGGGCTGATGATAATAATGATGATGATGAATGACTCACCCAACGGGGGATGAAGGGCTGATGATAATAATGATGATGATGAATGACTCACCCAACGGGGGATGAAGGGCTGATGATAATAATGATGATGATGAATGACTCACCCAACGGGGGATGAAGGGCTGATGATAATAATGATGATGATGAATGACTCATCCAACGGGGGATGAAGGGCTGATGATAATAATGATGATGATGAATGACTCACCCAACGGGGGATGAAGGGCTGATGATAATAATGATGATGATGAATGACTCACCCAACGGGGGATGAAGGGCTGATGATAATAATGATGATGATGAATGACTCACCCAACGGGGGATGAAGGGCTGATGATAAGATGATGAATGACTCACCCGGCGGGATAGGCCACCAGCTCGGAGTTGGGGTCGCAGTCGAGGGCGGCGTTGCTGCTCACCGTGAGACCGAGAACACTCTCCAACTTGATCTGTCGGCAAACAGAGGCAATATTATTGACAATACTTCTAATAAGCGAAGCGTCCGTGGCCCTGTCTAAATTTATTTAGTCGTATGGCTTAATTATAAGTACAGTCGTTTCATATTATTTAATTACAAGTTTATGTCAAGGCTTTTAACCCATTGGGCTACGTCATTAGACAGGGTGAACAGGTCTGCAGGGTCGCCATGGGATTTTCTGCGGGGGCAGATCTTAATTATATGGTTCATGTCTTGAGACTGAGCCCCGCAGTCGCAGGCCGCGGAACTCCTCCATCCGCATCGGCTCATGAACTCTGTCTAAATGGTAATTTTTGTCACAAGTTCTACTGTCTCCACCCTTGGAGGATTATTAGCCTGAGGTCCCACCATCTTATCTATTAATTTTATTAGCCATGCGTTTCTGAGAAAAAGTCCTAACAGACGGTGAGACAGACAGACAGACAGAAATTTACAGTTTACGGATTTTCCCCTTTACTTGTGCTATAAGACCTTCCTTCATTCCAAATTTCATGACCCTATAGGCCAACCGGAAGTACCCTGTAGGTTTTGATTCCCTTGCGAGCTCCACGCGAGTTCATACAAAATCAGCAAAATTATGACATAATATCGCGGTATCTTTTGATTACGTGGACCTCGAAGTTTATTTTTTTCACAGCTCCAAGGGACCATAGACCTGAGTAATCGATATTAATTTCAACATGATACCTCCACGCGTTCCTGACAGACGGACAACGAAGTGATCCTATAAGGGTTCCTTTCTTCCTTTTAAGGATCGGAACCCTAAAAATATCCCGACGAATTGTAAAACTCCTCCTTTGGGAAGTCGGTTAAAAATAGTGAACTCAAGCATTCTTATGATTTGTTTAATCGAAGCTTCAAGACTTCAAATTAATTTGGCTAACTCAAGGTAAGACTTAACTTACCATAAAAGTAATCAATTCAGTATGTATTCAATCAAAACCATACTAATAGTGATTTGTCATACAAAAATGTCGTTGATTACTATGACATCGCCCTACAATCCAGTGTCCTTTTTTGGCGATAAACAATCGATTCATCGATTCAATAATCGCGTACCGGATCGAATCTTTACTCGGCCCACGTAGTATAGACGGCCTTGGATTATAAACAAGTTCATGCACATGCAAAGAGCATGCAAAAGTGTCGAAAACAGTGGCCAAGTGCGAGTCGGACTCGTCCATGAAGGGTTCCGTAGTAGCAATTAGTTATAAGACTGGATGTTTGTGTTGTTTGTTTTCCATATATAGTGTATGTATGAATGACAAAGTTATCTTTGCGGTTTTTAATAAATGTTTTAATGCGAAAAACTGCTTATTATATATTGTTCAAACGATTTTTTGTTGAAAGTTTGTATTGAGATAAAAAGCATATATATGTACATACCTATATATTTTCACTCTCTTACTAAGTTAGAGGAGGGTGCAATGTCATTTTTAAAGACCTATCTATAGACCCCACACATATAGGTTTAATGAATTATTTTTTTGGTGTCTGTTCCATGTTTGGTGTTTGTTCCAAGTCTTAATATTCTATTTTTTCAATTTTTGTTTAAAAATCGTTAAGCGGTTCACAGAATACATCTATATACCAAGTTTCAACTGTATAGTCTTAATAAATATAGTCTTAATGGCAAATAAACAAATGAAATGAAATGAAATAGTTTTGGAATAAAATTGCTGTGACATACGGACGGACAGACAGACACACAGACAGTCTTGACGAAACTATAAGGGTTCCTTGTTTCTCTAACGGATCCTTAAAAAGGCTTGTGTAATCTCGGCTTTACATGCTCCTGCGCACTTCCCTGCCCATGGGTGTAATGTTAACGGGGTATATTTCTGGGTGGCAGAATCACAGTTAAGTAATTTGCGTCCACGTAAATAATAAACATAGTCAAGTAAAAGTTACTAACTTAAATCAACTTCAAGCTTACATTTTAAACCTTTCAACCTAATTTCTTATCAGCTTAAACGAATCGCAATAGAATAGGAAAAACCGCATTAATTGCCTTGACTAAAGTGACGAATCAATGTGCAAGGGTCTATTGCCAAATAACTTAAAGGCGATCTTTCAAAACCCAGGTAAACTCATTATTTATAAACTCTATCTGTCGAGAGAAAGATCTGCCCTAAAACGTATATCCAACAACATTTGTGTTTAAGTTTGTAACGTTCTATAACCGCTACTGGGTAGTTGTGGCCGTGTTGTGGCCATAATAATACCTACTCTGTGGTTGTTAGGGTTCCGTACCCGAAGGGTGCCAAACGGGACCCTATTACTGAGACTTCGCTGTCTGTCTGTCCGTCCGTCCGTCCGTCCGTCTGTCTGTCACGGGCTGTATCTCATAAACCGTGGTAGCTAGACAGTTGAAATTTTCACAGATGATGTATTTCTGTTGCCGCTATAACAACAAATACTAAAAGTCAAAAGAAATTTAATATTAAGGGAGCTCCCATACAACAAACGTGATTTTTTTGCTCATTTATTGCTCGATATTGATAAAGCAGGTAGACGCTTAAAATGTTCACAATTTATTGAGTATATTATTTACTTAAAAAATAAATAATTAAATTAATATTTAGGGGGGCTCCCATACAAAATGTATATATTTTTTTGCAGTTTTTTATAGATAACGGTACGGAACCCTTCGTGCGCAAGTCCGACTCGCACTTGGCTGGTTATTATTATTATTATATCGTTTATTATCGAGCTATAAGGCCCATAGAGTATAGAAAGAAAGAAAGAAAGAAAGAAAGAAAGAAAGAAAGAAAGAAAGAAAGAAAGAAAGAAAGAAAGAAAGAAAGAAAGAAAGAAAGAAAGAAAGAAAGAAAGAAAGAAAGAAAGAAAGAAAGAAAGAAAGAAAGAAAGAAAGAAAGAAAGAAAGAAAGAAAGAAAGAAAGAAAGAAAGAAAGAAAGAAAGAAAGAAAGAAAGAAAGAAAGAAAGAAAGAAAGAAAGAAAGAAAGAAAGAAAGAAAGAAAGAAAGAAAGAAAGAAAGAAAGAAAGAAAGAAAGAAAGAAAGAAAGAAAGAAAGAAAGAAAGAAAGAAAGAAAGAAAGAAAGAAAGAAAGAAAGAAAGAAAGAAAGAAAGAAAGAAAGAAAGAAAGAAATGGCGTTTATTACACAACAGACCATAGGTAGTGAGTGCCGCGGTGTGTTCTTTCCCTCTGCTGTGCAAAAGGCCCTAACTCAGCATTGTGTATATAACTCAGTATATTAAAATATCAATTAAATTATACACAATAAAAGATTACATTAAAATTAAAATAAATTCAAACGAAATACTATACTGGTTGTAGCCTGAAGCAATTCTTAAATAAAACTATGAATTGTTTATCTGAATGTAAATGCATGTATATAGTCTAACCTAGATATAACTAAATAAAAACCTACCTAATAAAATAAAGCATGTCAATAATCCTTGTAGGTTTATCTCTCAAGGCCGTTCAATATCGCAAGAAAAAAAAACAAAATGGCGGAGCAGGGCGTCCTTGTGAAGGATGTCTACCTGTTTAGCACAAGTATAGTGCTGCTACTGCTAGTTTTTATCAAGAAGGAAATGAGTTAAACCTGCACGTATTACTTTACAAGGTGTTATGGCAACAACAATTATAGCTTGTGGCCTGTCAAGTCAAAATAGATACTTTTTATGAACTGTCAAAAAGGAACTTGAGTTCTGTGAACACAACAGAATGACGTCATGTAAAAGTGCCATCAAATGCAGTCTTTTTTGCACAAAATTGACTTTATAAAATATATCTGCTGGAAATATACAATTCTGAGAATGTCAAGCCATTTTGTACATAATGCTTCTACTTAAGACTTGTTCCTAGATTTATTGGATGACCTCATGGCTACAAGCCTATTATAAAGATGACCTCTGTGGCGCTGTGGCTCTCACGACTACCATGCGAGACGTCCCGGGTTCGATCCCCGGCTAGGGATAAAGTAAACAAAAATAATTCCCAGGTCTGGGATGTATGTAGGTATGTGATGTTGTCGCTATTTCTGGATCCTATGACAGAGGGTCTCCTAATATGAAGCCAGAAGCGATGTATGGTGCCCGTATATAAGGTATAAATGAATGAACGCAAAATGAGAAACTTCTTTGTTAGGTTTAAACCGATTAGATCATCCAGAGCAACTTTATTTTTCACTTCTCCATGCAACTGACCCACTCAGGCCAAATGTATTGGGAAGTGAAAAATAAAGTTGCCCTGATCAAATCGGTTTGATAATGAAAGTTGCTCAAAATGATGTCCCTAACAAAGTAGTTTCTTATTTTGCGTCAATTCTTTTACACCCTGTATAAATGTTAAGTTGTTTATTATTGTTATTTTTAAATGAAACGTAGCGTCATCATTAGATATCTAAGCCATTGCTAGAGCTCGTCTAAGCTGAAATGACGCGCCCCACTCCTTGGTTTTTATTTACTTGTAATACAAAAACAAGGAGTGGGGCGCGTCATTTCAGCTTAGACGAGCTCTACACGTTTAGCAAGTTTCAATACTTACTCGATTTTGCGAGTTCATTTTGTCTTATGTGCGGTTAGAGGTCCATTTTGTCCATTTGTGTTAGGCTAGCACATAAGTTTGTCGTATTTAGGATATAATTTTTTTAAAACGCTTGTAGGAACACTATCTTTCTCTATCATAATATAGCTTAGTATCTATGTATATCTATATTATTATTTTTTTTATGTATTTATGTATTTATTAGTAAGTAGTTTATTATTTTAACATTTATCGTTGTGCACATATGTAGGTCTACCTTTTTTATTAAATTGTCCTCTCCATCCTAGGTTTGCTGGAAGAGATCTCTTACTAGAGATAAGCTCGCCTTTGTACATGTTTTTTCCAATATTAAGTGTCTGTATTATGTTTTCTGTGCAATAAAAAGTACATAAATAACTATGATAGTATATTTTAGGAGCTACGTTTCGAGTTAGGAGTATGCAAAGACATTGACTGTGACTTCGGTCCGTAGCAACACTGTACACAAGATATACGTTGTAAAATAAACTCGGCAATAGTCGGCGCATACATGTAAGTATGTAACGGAACGTATTATGTTCGAACAGGTTTTGGTCTCAAGGCTGCTGTAGGCACGAGGAAGCACTCATGTGGTCAGTCAGTCAGTCAGACAGATTCTAGAGATTTCAAAAAGATGAATGAACAAACAAGATGTATGAATTGTGTAGGAACTAACATAGATTTTCGATTTTTAGGTTCCGATCATTCAAAGGAAAAAAAAGGAACCATTATAGGATCACTTTGTTGTCCGTCTGTCTGTCTGTCTGTCTGTCCGTCCGTCCGTCCGTCTGTCTGTCTGTCTGTCTGTCTGTCTGTCTGTCTGTCTGTCCGTCCGTCCGTCCGTCCATCCGTCCGTCCGTCCGTCCGTCCGTCCGTCTGTCTGTCTGTCCGTCTGTCACGACCCCTTTACTCGTGGAGGTGTGTTGAAATTAATATATCGGTTACTCAGGCCTATGGTCCCTTGGAGCTGTGAAAAAATTAAACTTCTAGGTCCAAGCAATCAAAAGAAACCGCGATAATAAGTCATAATTTTGCTGATTTTGCTGAATTTGTATGAACTCGCATGGAACTCGCAAGGGAACCAAAACCTATAGGGTACTTCCGGTTGGTCTAGGGTCATAAAATTTGGAATGAAGGAAGGTCTTATAGCACAAGTAAGGGAAAAATCCGAAAACTGTAACTGTCTTTCTAAAAACATATTCAATTTGGTTTACATGGATGACATCACACTTTAGTTTTTTATGTGGAAACCTAATAACACGTGTTACGCTCTCCAAGTGTGATCGGAACCCTTGGTGTGCGAGTCCTACTCGCACTTGGCCGGTTATTTTTTGGCATCGATTTTCTTGTTACCTTCTAGCATTTCTGAGGAAAATGGATTAGGTCCAATATTTAAATACATATTGGACCTAATTTTTGCAATCACAATATATTTAGATATCCATATTATTTATTGCAGTTTACTGAACTCGCTTTGAACTTTCGAATAGTAAAAATTAATAACCGATTCACTTTCGCCCGATTAGAAATGATCGATCGAGAGGTTCGAGTGATTGGAGTTTGGAGCGTTTAGAATCGATTTAAATATTCTAGCTACGATTCATGTTTTCTATGTTGTTAGCATAATTTTTGGAGGCAAAAGGGAAGGAATACAAAAAGTAAAACTTAAAAAAAAATCGGTTAAGTGCGGGTCGGTATCGCACACGAAGGGTACCGTACAACAACAAGGGTATCGTACAACAAATCAAAAGCACTCAAAACAATAAACAAAAAGAAAATTTAAAAAGTTTATGCCTTCACGAGATTTGAACCGACGACCTCCGGATTGAGAGTCTACATCATACCGCACCGGCTAACCACAACCATGTGGGTTGACCCGAAATATGCTATCATATTTAAATGTGTAGTATATTGTGTCTATGACATGGTTGCTATGACAATAAATAAACAGTTTCAGTCAAGATCTCCATTTTGAAATGCGTAAGTGTATCTAAACACGTCTCTTGTATCGGGGCCCCCTTTAATTTGCAATATCTCTCGCATTTCAGTATTTGTGGTTGGTGCGGCAACAGATATACACATTCTGTGAAAATTTCAGCTTTCTAGCTATTACGGTTGTGACAGACAGGACGGACGGACGGACGGACGGACGGACAGACGGACAGCGAAGTCTCAGTAATAGGGTCCCGTTTGGCACCCTTCGGGTACGGTACCCTAAAAACGACTTCCACAAACCCTATATTTGATTAGAAACCAATGTCAAGTGCTTTTTGAGTCTAATACAAACTGTAACCCCCTATTCCCCCCCCTCCCCCCTTGGTTAATTTCGTCAAATCCCATCTTAGTGCTACCCTACGCTACATAAGGAACCCCTGTACAAAGTTTCATGGCTCTAGGTCCACCGGTTTAGGCTATGCGTTGCGCGTCAGCCACGCATAGTAATTGTACCTAGTATTGAGCAGTTCTGGTGGCCATATGTGGTCTTCATCAGCAGTTCCGCATCACAATATTATGCTTACCGTGAGTAAATGCACGAGTTATTACTAAATACACAAAAATCACTATAGGTCTGCCTATAATATTTGAAGAGTTCCCTCGATTTCTCCAGGATCCCATCATCATATCCTGACCTGGTGGTCCACAGTACCAATGGGAAGGTAAAAACCCTTTCAAACAAAAAATAATTTTCCCAATCGGTCCATCCGTCTAAGCGCAATCGGGGCACATACATAAAAAACAAAACATCCGGACGAATTGTAAACCTCCTCCTTTGGGAAGTCGGTTAAAAAGAGAGTAAAGCAGTCATAAAGAGGTGGCCAGTGGGCAGACCACCTTCCCGATGGTCCAATAATATCATCAAGTCTACTCCATCACTGAATGAAGTATGAGATGTAACCTGTGGGTAGATGTGGGCTGAGTATAATGATGATTTTGATTGGGATCATCAATCATCGGAATAAACATACTACATAGTCATTGAAACATTCTGCTCACAAGAATTCCACCGAAATCTGGGATACGTATTTAGTGATCTTGCAGCGAAACAACTCTTCTACACCAGACGATTCCTCATAATCATAACTAAACTAATTCTGAAATTACGGTTGGTCGAGAGAGGCTTGTGCCCAAACGTCGTACCCAATGTCGTACCGTCATGACATGACATAGTATAAATAAGAAGTAGTAAGTTCACTAGGCCCCTGTTCGCATGATAACTACCTACTCTTGCTCAAACGGCTAGGATTGTCCCAACAAATTAACACGTGCCGCCCGGCGGCGGGCGGCCGGACGAATGACGTTGACTCGTCGCATGCATTGCTTGCATAGCCCTGTCTCGTAGCACGCGAAGGACGCGAGATTTGGCAATGTGTGCGAGTGGCGGCGCGTGCTTATACGGAATGCAATGTAGCTGTGTGTGTGCGGCTGTTCTCGCTGATTTGTTTAAAGTGAACCTGGCGTGGTCATAAAGACCAATTAACTTAAATGCCTCTGGGTCACACACCCCGGTGCAAGACGATTCACGGTTTTTGCAGCAAACGGTATATTTTTGCCGCTTTCATGCTGAATATTCATATGTACCTGTCTATGCAACGGCTTAGCCATACTTTTTGTTTGATCACCCAATTAACATTTAGGTACTGGCACATACTTTGCTCCTGGCCCCACACTAGGATACCCTGTGTCGTGGGGACCAGAAACAGCGACACAAATGTGTAAACATCCAAGACCTGGGGGCAATGCTACTAAAAATAAGTGTTCCATTAGCAATTTGCAAGGCCGCGAGAATACTGCCAATCCATTTGCGATGTGTTACCGGAACACCAAATGACGCCATTTCGGGCGTTTAAGAAGCGGTCGAGATCCAATTGCAATGCGTTCCCCAGTGCAGCATAAGGCCCCAGGAGTTTTTTTTTGTCCCCAGCCGCACAATTAATTGAATAACATAACAGTGGCAGCCACTTTTTCATTAGGTTCTCTTTGCGTGACTGGCTGCTAGCCCATCGCCGCAGCCACCCATCTAAATTATAACCTATGTTCTAATATCAAGCATCCTCGCCATTACCAAGGCCAATAAAGCTACGTGTAGGCAGCCCATTTTGTCATTCCCCTAATTGACTAGCCCGGTCATTTTGCATGTCAGATGACTCTCTCGTTTACACGTGACGATATCACTTCACGTTAGGAATAGTTTTCTATGGCTAAGTGTATAAATTGATATTATTGTATCTGTGGTCTGCTCCGTGGTCTAGTGGGTCTCACTTGCTTCTCACGCAGGAGATGCAGGTTCGAATCGCGGTGCTGACCATGTATACCAATGAAATGATTAATTTGTCGTACATTATCGGACACTCTGTGTTTCGGAGGTCTCGGCTACTACAACTACTTCGTAGTATGTTGTAGTCGTAAAAGCCCCTTCACCACCCAGCACTGAGCCAGCGTGGTGGAGTATGGATCAATCTTACTCGGATCCGGGTAAAGGCCTTTGCCCCCCGGTGGGGACATTAATGGGCTACATTTACTGTGGTATAAATAAATACACTCACCATGATCAAATCTCTTATTTCATAACACACAACAGACCTCACGTTTTAATGCAAGCTATCACTTCAAAAACTCACTTACTACTTTAGCATCAGCTATCATAATGTTCTTACCGGTTCGTCTGTCCGTCTGTCACATATTTAGCTCGAGGTCAGTCAAAAGGTGAATGTTCTTCATTGTACTAACGGATTATGCAATGTTGGGATTTTATTTGGACTTGAGTGGAGATGTTTTGAGAAAGAACTTATATGCTTTCTGTCAAAGCGTCTTAAAGGCTTGCGTCCTAGGTAATCCAATAAATCTAGGAACAAGCATTATGTACAAAATGGCTTGACATTCTCAGAATAGTAAACATATTTCCAGCAGATATTTTTATAAAGTCAATTTTGTGCAAAAAAGACAGCATCTGTTGGCACTTTTACATGACGTCACCCTGTCGTTATTTCAGAGAACTCAGGAACAAAAGTTCCGTTTTGACAGTTCATAAAAAGTATCTATTTTGACTAGCAGCACACAAGCCTATTGCCCGGCAACTGGGTTTCCAACTAATTTTGGCAATTGTTTCGCGATATGGCTTCTAATTGCTCCATGTGTTGCGGTGGCATCTCTAGCTACAATAGCTATTGTTGGCATTGCCGTAAATGCTTGATGTAGCCATGAGTGACGTCACTACTGATGTGCCGTTTGCGGAAAATATTGCCATGTGTGGGAATAAAATGTACGGGGTGCTCCAACTAGATGGTCCGACCAGATTAGAGAGGCGAGAGGGGGGCTACACACACATACAACGCGTACCATACCACAGAAGAGATAATAGTACTAACGTACAGAACGGCCACTCCCTTCCTTGCGCGGATTCAGATACCGCACCTCACCCCGGAGAGTCGGGGAGCCTCTTCGGGAGACACTTTGTATAGACGCTGAACGCACACATTCACAAACGAACGAGTTTACGCACACATTTGCACGTGTACAAATGTCATTTCATTAGGCTATGTAGTAGTAATAGGTGATTATTTTACGAGCGCTCTATGGAGTGTCCGAGGTGTGACCATACTACGCAGAACCCTATGCAGAGGTTGCGTGGAAGTGGAGGAGACGGCCGAGCACATGTTGCTGGCATGTCCATCCACAATTGAAACCAGGATGGCTATTCTGGGAGAGCCTACAACGACCCTTGAGCTCCTTGAACATGTAGGCCTCCTGCTCCAGCTTGTGCTGGAATTGGGGTGGCTGAACTAAATGAGCGGGAGAAGGGGAAATTCACAAAGGCCCCGCACATGTGGGCCGCGTGCAGGCGCTTTGACCCCCTTAAAGAAGATACAAGATACTACCAGGCCTCCGTCACTGAATGTACTCGCGCGCTATAATTACCTACCGCCCGCCCGAGCTCTCGGAGCTCCCGGCTATGGCCCGGCGCCCAAGTCAGTATGGTTGTCGCAAGCCAAGCGCACGCACGTTTTGAACTGTGTTCGTATCGTACGAGTATCTGCGATGTCTGCCAGCCCTGCGATTAGTGTGAGATCCCGCGGTGCGAGGCGATCACAACTGTACGCTTGAGCATTTAGGCACATTTTAGCATTGCTGACGCGACGGAGTAGGCTATTATATTAGTAGGTATTGGAAATTTCCTACTGAGAGAAGTATCTGTTACGTAGTAACTATTTAGTAATCTGTGATACTACGCAGAACCGTCAACAAAGGAAGCGAGCATGCCCTCACGATCCTCAGTATTGAGGGACCGATAAAGAAGAATGTATGTGGTAATAATGCAGGCAATATTGCCCCCATAGTTGACGTGATGCAGGGAGCACTTATCCAGTGGAGAGCGCATAGATACATTTTCCTTTGAAACACAACTCACCAATTTCCGGGCGGCGGGGGACGAGGTAAGAGATCTGCGATTCGTCAGCCGCTGCGAAACTGTGTGGCGGCCCGTCATCGTAGATAGGTTGCGTATGCGAACGTTTGTTGAATACAACAAACGTTTTGCGAGCCGCATTCCCCCGCAGGCGCAGTCAATTGGATATATTATAGTCTCTGACGTGATATCATAGTTGCTCGGAATCACGCAATTTTAAGTAGTTGCCTAAGATACATCAATAAATCCTTTGACAGCAATCTCTTGTGTTATACTGAGTCGAGGGCGAGTCGAGTGGAAGAAACGACTAAACATACAGGTGTATAATTGTAAATCACTTCTATAGTACAAGATGAGGTAACACACCATTGGTATGCGCCCGCGCCGGTGATTTGTACAAATATGGTCGCGAGCATTCGCGTTGGCGTCTCTTTGCTTACATACTGATTTGCAGTGTAAAAAACTGACCAAATGCGAATCGGACGCGCACACAAAGGGTTCCGTTTCCGTACTATCGTAAAAAAATATTATGGTAGTTTAAAAACGAAATGAAAAACTTAATGAAGGTCCACACGATGTTCTCCATCACCTTTAGAACATCCTCTACGGATGTACAAGATAATTTAATTATCTCATTGGTCAACAACGGGATCCAAACATGAACCCACTGGTCCACAGAGCACAGAACACACAGTTGTGTAAGGAAATCGGTCCAATGCTTCGGAATCTCTCCACCCACACACAAGTGGTCACTAACACACACATTGCGTCGCACGTCAACACGATATGATCAGTCCAGCTGATCGATGGAATGCCGAACGTGGGTGGGGCTTGTACCCAAACGCAGTCTGTGCCGTGATTAGTGGCACGGAACGAGTGAAGAATTATTTACCGAAACAGTAGCTTGACAGTATTTTCTTTCAATATCACATATGAAACGTATAAATAACCGGCTAAGTGCGAGTCGGACTCACGCACGAAGGGTTCCGTACTATTATCTATAAAAAACTGCAAAAAAAAAAAAACATGTTAGTTGTATGGGAGCCCCCCTTAATATATATTTTTTTGTTTTTTAGTATTTTTTGTTACAGCGGCAACAGAAATACATCACCTGTGAAAATTTCAACTGTCTAGCTACCACGGTTCATGAGATAGAGACTGGTGACAGACAGACAGACAGACGGACGGACAGACGGACGGACAGCGAAATCTCAGTGGAGCTCGTCTAAGCTGAAATGACGCGCCCCACTCCTTGGTTTAGTATTTACTTGCAATACAAAACCAAGGAGTGGGGCGTGTCATTTCAGCTCAGATGAGCTCTAATAGGGTCCCGTTTG